>MU668284.1:6808-28433 GCA_026770625.1 Nicotiana glauca
TAGATAGTAGACATCTTAATTTGCTTAGTTTCCCTTTTAGGGTTGTTGTTACCTGTATAATTGGACTGAAAAAGAAGGAGTTGTATAAATGGCTATGTATTAGAGGCATATGAACTTTTTAGTTTCCTGTTAGATTAATGGAGTAGGTTCCGTTAGCAGTAGTTGTGTTCCTGTTAGTTTTTTGTGTATACAAAACTGTTTAAAAAGCAATTCAAACTGAGATATAGCTAAAGTGGTATTAGGATTTGAGTTGATTAATCACCAGTTTATCAATTTGTTCTCACATTTTTCTAGTAGGCATGAGTCGGTTCAAATAGGACTTGTTTCTCTAAATGTTAATGTTAATAGATTTTCCAAGTGCTGACTAAGTTTAACAAACCTTCGAGTGAGCATAAGATAACAAATCTTCACATCTGTTAAGTTAGCTCTTCGATGTGATATTTTCATTTAGCTAGTAATGCTTTAGCTTGATTAATATTCTCTGGATAAAACGGTAGAACACCTAATCATACTTAAACCTGGATATATAAAACTAGAACCCAAACAATCATCTTGAGGTAATTTGGATAGGCATTTTGGTAGGATTTAATCTAGGCCACATTTAAACTCTAGCCTGTTCGCAGGTCGTTGGGCTTGAATACATTAAACAGGCGGCCCAGGTCTCCAAGGTCCAGTATTCATTTGGACCTGGTCCACGGCCTGTGGAGAACAATTCTTATGATACGGGCCCGAGTGCAGTTTTCTATCTGTGTTTGCTCTAATTCAATAATTAACAAGTTAGGGTTTTTGTTTTCTTTATTTTAGAGACAAAGTAAATAGAAAAATCGTAGTCGCTTTAGGATATCCTCAAATAAAAACGAGATAAGCCTCGCCAAATAAAATTGCATAATTGCGGGGCCCTCAATAAATGGTTGAATTAAAATAATTAGATTTCGGGAGGGGCTGTTTAGCGAATTTCGCGGCCATCCCCAAAGATAATAATGCGTTAGTCTCTTTAGGCATGTGTTTAATAATTTCAGCTTCTTAAACTCGGGTGTGCATTTCATGTGACCCAAATCCAAATCCCAAAACGTTGAATAAGATGTGTTCCGGATTGCGGGTGCATTTCATATGACGCGATCCAAAGACATGTTTTAAACGACGTTCAACTTTCTTTAAAATTTGCATAAAAGCGATTAAAAGTTAAAATTTGCACATAGGTTTGTAATGTATTAAATCAAATAAATAAGCCAAATATGACAGTTGAGCGACCGTGCTAGAACCACGGAACTCGGGAATGCCTAACACCTTCTCTCGGGTTAACGGAATTCCTTACTCAGATTTCTGGTTCGCAGACTGTAATACAGAGTCAATCCTCGATTCAGGATTCAAACCGGTGACTTGGGACACCATAAATCTTCCAAGTGGAGACTCTGAATCTTTAATAATAATCCCGTTTCGATTGTCCTTTAATTGGAAAAACTCCCTTTATTACGCCCTTCACGGGAAGTAGGTAAAAAGGAGGTGCGACAACTCTGGCGACTCTGCTGGGGACATTCACCCAGAATGTTTTGTTCAGGGTTTAGAGTTCGAGCTTAGATAATTGTTGCGTTTGGTTTTATCTAATTTTGTTACATGATATGTGCCTAATGTGCTAATGGATTGCTTTTACCGCTTTGATATTTCGTGAATTTTATATAAACTGTGCCGAAACCCCTCTCCTCTCTGAGTCTTCTACATCATGGAGAAGGGTGCACTTCATGTAGCTTCTCTTCTGTTTAGAGTCTTTTCCCATTTAAGAACGAGGTTCGGATAAGTTGCTAAGCCAGCTGAGCTTCTGTATCCCCGGTACGCTGCCCCCCCCGGCTCGAGTTGTCCGCTCGAGTAAGCAAGGTCTAGAATAATAAACCCAGGTTTTAAATCTAGAATAACAAAGCCTCATGCCAGACCCCTAGTAGGAATGATTATTTGCATCATGTTGCATTTGACTTAGGGGACTCAACACAGGGGTTGGGTCCGTCTAGGACAGTAACCTGAAATAAAAAAGACCATCCTGCTGCATCCTATTTGTTTTACGCATTTATTTGCTTCAGACATGCATGCTGACCGGCTTCTGAAAATCGGGAATTTTGGAAATTTGTGAAAAGAGAAAAAGAGAAAAATAATAGTGTAGAGAGATAACTACTTATTTTTAGAAAAACAACCCAACGCCAAGTAGCGTCGAAACTCTGCCAAGATTTTGAAAAAAAAAGGAGAGAGGAATGTTTTTTTTTAGTTCGATTTATTTGAAAAAACGAGTCTTGTTTTCAAATATAGTTTATTTTCTTTGCCCGAACTACGCATGTTTGATTCTCACCGGATGTGAGATATGTAGGCAACCCTCATCGGGTCCAACCTCCCTTTTTGCAAAAATAGCCAAAAAATGTCAAATTTTAATTATCGTCATAAATAAGTCGAGTGATGCCGTTTTTGTCAAAAATAGCCGAATGTTCCAGAAAGGGACGCCGGAGGGCTGACTTTGCACAAATAGCCACTTTTGGTCATTTTTTAGATTTCTTGACTGGTTGACTCACACAGCTTTAAAATCTTCATCCCCGAAGTACTGAAAGGCCGTGTTCGAAAAATCGGATCTTTCTTTTAATTTGGAAAAAATGAAAAATAATCAAATTGTTTTAGTCAAATAAATTTTACTTTTCGTTTAAACACATTAATAAATGTGCAGGATGAACACGATTCAAAATAAACCTTTTTCAATCACGACTAAAATCCCTCTCGAGTTGCAGCTATGGTAGAATAATTTAGGCGAAGAAGGGCAAGACGAAGTCGAGAAATATCTGAAAAGTCCTACGGAAGCCAAAGCTTTCGAAACCGAAAGAGGACATTGCTACGACTTACTGGCTCGAATGGAAGACGAAATACAGCAGCTGCAAAGGCAACATCTCCAGGATTCTCATGTTTTGGAAGCCCGTAAGGATCAGATAAGGCGCCTGCTCATAGAAAAGGTCGAACCAGGGACAAGATTGAGACTATCGCCCATGCTATAATTAGGAGATATGTGAAGACATGACCCGCACTGCCTTCGGTAGTGATGTTAAGCGGGCAATGTATGAACTGGAGCAACTCGAAAGGGATCTTGCACCTAAGCCCGCGGCAAGGTCGAACGATGCCTCACGGGCACCAATTTTGAAGCTTTAATGTATTCATAGGTCGAGTCTGTATTTTCTATTTTTCTGAGTCCATATTTGGTTTTTCGAGTTTGTTATTTTCCTTTTCAAAAATGTTTAGTTTGTAATAGAATGTTTTAGTAATAAAAATGGAAAATTCCCAAAAAATTATTTCTTTGTTTTACACTCGTTTGGTCAGAGCTACGCACGGTCTGATTCATGCGGGGACATGATACGTAGGCAATCCACATAAGATTCGACCACCACTAAAAAAAAAGAAAAAAAAGAAAAAAGGGGAATAATAGAAAAACAAAAAGAAAAAAGAGAAACAAAGGAAATTTCGGCAGATTTTCAAAAGGAGCGCAATTATAAGAAGCCGGAATGACGCACGTAACTGAAGCAAATGCATGATAGAAAGGTTTAACTGCCTAGGTGCATTGCATCCCTGATATGTGTTACCTATCTGTCAAATGCCCTAACGCTAACGTGATGGCTTCATTTTGGTGTGTATTCCAGTCCAGAAGGGTGGTTGGTTGTGGTTCTAAAGTGACGCTTCCCTGCAACACAAAGTCAAGAGACAATGGCAGAGAACCTCAGATTTGAGTGGGTTGGTACCGATGCCTAAAAACAGCTGGTTGAACAAAACAACGGGTTGGTAGAAGAAGTGAAAATATTGAGACGGCATGTGGCAGACATGTATCGGGCCTGGATGATTGGGAAAGCACCACCCCCGCCACCGCCTAGCTCCCTGGTCTACGTCCTTACCCAAACACCTAACACAGTAACGGATGATCCTCCGTACTCTCCAGATCTACCCGCTTATGACAGCTTTCCCAGCCACCCGAGTAGCTCTATCACTCGTCGTCTAACTATATTTTCCCAACACTACTCCCCTCCCCAACAATGCTTCTCTCCAAGGAACTCCCAAAGACATGCTTCACTTGCCAAGTACCTAGCTCCACGAAATGACTATCCACCCCCACGAGCATACCACCCCCACGAGCATACCAGAAACCCCCTGGGTCAGGTTTTAGGCCAAATCAGGCATTTAGGAATGAGAAGTTGCTGAAATGAGAAAAGGCTCTCACCCATGTTGGAGGGTCATATGCCAGTTTGTTTCAAAAGTTGAAGCACTTGGGCATGTTGAAACCAATCCAGATAAAAATGCCAAACCCTCTGTCAAAGAAGTGTGACTTTTCTCAAAGGTGCGCATATTGCTCAGATGCCCCGGGGCATGATATAGAAAAGTGCTGGAAGTTGAAGAAAGCAATTCAGGAGCTTGTTGATGCAGGTGACATTATCGTGCAAAATCTGGATGCAGCGGGCACCAACCAAAGTCCATCACCTGTGCGCAATGAGACAGACATGTTGGGCATGATTTGTTTTGAAAAGGAATGTAAGAATCCTCTGAGAACCTCGGATTTGTGAAGTTCCTGGTACTGTTGATGCAGAACTCAGTGGCTAAGATGCCGTGCTTGGTAATTGGAAAAACGCTCCATTTTTGGGTCAGCTGGAGAGGAACTTTGGTGGTTTATTTTGTTGTCATTTATGTTGTCCTAATTATTCTTTGGGTTGTAATCCGGATATTGTCTTGTGTCAAACCCTCTTATCCTTTCATTCTTGTCATAGTGGTTTGCTTAGTTTTGTCCAGGTTTGTTCCAAGGTTGTACTCCAGTTTGTGTTGCTCATTTTGTTATACGAACCATTTCACCGTTTGTCTAATGCAAATTCCGGTCTTTTATTATTTCCAGTCATTTTCTTTGTTTAGTTCTTTTATCCTTTTGTTGTGTTTTCTGTTCAACACCGATTCTAGTGACATGACATGCGGGCACAGTTTAGGCCTGATCTTAAAAGTTAATCATAAAACCATTAGGAGACGATCAAGACACTTAATAGAGATAAGAACGGGTTGAGATCATTTAGAGCCCGAACCATGTGTTACCCAGTGGCATATAAAACATAAAGAAACCGTAGAAGCAAGGGCAGTTCGTAATAAGAAAAGTGAAAGTGTTATCCAGCGGTGCATTGTATTTAACAAGATGAAGAGGGAAAATATGTGGATATGGTTGTCAAGTCTGGCATAATCAGAAGATGTTGTGAGTGTCTGTTTAATTGTGTTGTTTATACTTGGCGTGTTTTGAAGACTGGAATGAGGAAGACATTTTGTTCTGCTATCTAAACACTTTATCCTTCGTTAACCCTTTGAGCCTTATTTGTTTTCTTTCATACCCCTCATTTGGAATCAATAGCAAAAGGTTATAAACACAAACTTGGAAGTTAAAGAAAAGAAAAGAGAAAAAGAAAACCAAAAAAAAAAAAACAACAAAAAAGAAAAAAAAAGAAAAAGAAAAAGAAAAAGAAAAAAAAAGAAAAAGAAAAAGAAAAAGAAAAGAAAGATAATAGTTAAGAAGAGAAAAGGAAAACTAGAACAAATAGGAATTGGGAACTACGTTTGACCTGATTCCTCAAAGAGGATACGTATGCGCTTCACGGCTTGGTCATAGGGTAAAAAAAAAAAAAAATCCCCAAGCAAGAAACTGGGGAAAAAGTTTGGGTTTGCTGTAAATAAATCTAGTTCCGAAGGTTGTAGTTTTGAACCCATGTTGATTTGTTTTGAGCCTTTAATACCCTTTCTTTCTAGCCTATCCAAAATCCCACATTACGATCCAAAGAAAGACCTTCTGATCAGTCTACGAAAGATGCCAAGTCAGGCAAATGAGAGAGTCTTATCGGCGAACATAACACTTTGATCCCCAGCAGAAAAGACTCTGATCCCCAGCAGAAAAGAAATATGCGAGAGTCTTAGCAGTAACACCCCAATCCCCAGCTGAAAAGTAATACAAACAAGAGAGTCTTGTTGGTGAAAACCTTCACGGGCACCTTGAGGCGACTGTAAGTTGAGAGAATAGCCAAAATGAGAGAGGCTTGATAGTGAAAACCTTCGGGTACTAAAAGTCGAATAAGGGTGAGAATCAGATGGAAATCACCAGACAGAAATTGTGAAAGGCGATTAACGACGGAGGATAGGCCACATGTGCATGTCATGACCATTAGAGTTGGTATCCGCGTTTGATAGGTTTTTATTTTTATAGTTTTTCTTGTTAGATAATCATCCTTTCCCTTTGTCTTTTATTTCTGTTCCTTTTCCTTTCATTGAAAAATTCCCCATGCAGAGTTTGTTTGGTCAAAACAAGTGAGAAATGACTTCAAAATTTGCCATCAGCTTCCCAAATTAGGCAAGACGAGATCTAACTGGTACATCAAGTGGTATAAGTCAGGAAGGAACAAACGTGAGGCCAGTATCAGGATATCCCCAGCAAGATGAGATTGACAAAAGGACGGACTAGTGTCAAGAAGGATATCCCTCGCAGAAATCAAAGGTTATAGACCTCAAGGCCAAGGCCAGTGGACAAATCAAGAAAGAACAATGTGGAGAGCGAGGGACGTAATCTGGGAAATTCATATGAGACTCAAGGGTCGGGGAAATGCCAGTTCCCGAGCTATGCCACAAAAAGAAGAGGGATATCCCCAGCAGAAAAGGTATTTTCAGCGACACGGATGAACAAAGAAAGTGGTTTATCAGCAAAACATTGCAAAATCTTCAAGGGGAACCAGCTGTCATGGAAAAGATACGGGGTCAGATAAGAGGATAAAAGTGGTAAACAACGGTGAGAAGTTCGTGAATAAGGAATCATAAAGAAGGGCAGAAGTTGTCAGCTAAGTTTCAAGATGGATGGACGACATAGAGCAGGGAAAAGAGAAGAGGAGAACCATCCCCAACAGGAGTATCACGACCAACCACCACGTTTTAAACTGACCAAACTTTTCTTTGATGTGGAACAGGGACGGGAAATGTCATTGATGGCATAGAGGCATGATACTAGGAGGATTATCAAACTGGGGCAGAAAAATTTTCTTTCATTTTTGAAAATTTTCCTGAAGTCAGGTACCCACTTTAGGAAGAAAGAAGTTGTATCCCCAGCAGACAGAGCAAAGGGATGAAACTTGTGTTCAGAAAAAGCAAAAGCCAATGTCATCCCCAGTAGTTTTCAGAAGAATGAAGCACCGGTTTTGAAGGAATGAAAATTCCCCAGCAGTGTTATCCTCAACAGTGTTATCCCCATCAGTGTTGAGAGAAAATAAAAGTTTTGAAGAAGAAAAGATAATTCCCCCAGCAGTGTTATCCCCAGCAGTTCTCAGAGGGATAAAGCACAAGTTTTGAAGGAAATAGTTTTGAAAGAGAAAGATGATACAAGTTTTAAGAGAAGCAGTTCCGAGGGAAGACGACAGCAGTGTTATCCCCAGCAGTTCTCAGAGGGATGAAACACAAGTTTTGAAGGAAATAGTTTTGAAAGAGGAAGGTGATACAAGTTTTAAGAGAAGCAGTTCCGAGGGAAGATGACAGCAGTGTTATCTCCAGCAAAAAAAAAAGAGAGAGAGAAAGGAAAAAAAAAGAAGAAAAAGAAAAAGAAAAAGAAAAAGAAAAAGAAAAAGAAAAAGAAAAAGAAAAAGAAAAAGAAAGATAAATCCCCAGCAGTTTTCAGAGGAATAAAACATCAGCTTTAAGGGAAGTAGTCTTTTAAGGAGGAAGATAACACATTTTGAAAAAAAAGTGTTATCCCCAGCAGTTGGCAGAAGAATGAAACACCAGTTCTGAGGGAAGCAGTTCTGGAGGAAGATAATTCAAGTTAGAAGGAAAACGGTTCAGAAGGCAAGGAGGACAATGGCAATACGAATGTAGTCTTAAGTTGTTGAGGTCAGGTGCCCGCCTGAAGAGAGGAATGACATTTATTTTTAAGTTGTTGGTTGAAGTCAGGAGCCCGCCTGAAGAGAGGAATGGCATTTTATTTTTGAAGTTGTTGTTGAGGTCAGGAGCCTGCCTGAAGAGAGGAATGGCATTTGTTTTCCAAATTTGTTGTTGAAGTCTGGAGCCCGCCTGAAGAGTGGAATGACGTTTATTTTTAAGTTGTTGGTTGAAGTCAGGAGCCCGGCTGAAGAGAGGAATCGTGTTTTATATTTTAAAAAATGTTGTTGAAGTCAGGAGCCCGCCTGAAGAGAGGAATGGTGATTTATTTTCAAAGTTGTTGTTGAAGTCAGGAGCCCGCCTGAAGAGAGGAATGGCATTTTATTTTCCAAGTTATTGTTGAAGTCAGGAGCCCGCCTGAAGAGAGGAATGACGTTTTATTTTCTAAGTTGTTGGTTGAAGTCAGGAGCCCGCCTGAAGAGAGGAATGACGTTTTATATTCTAAGTTGTCGTTGAAGTCAGGAGCCCGCCTGAAGAGAGGAATGACGTTTATTTTCTAAGTTGTTGTTGAGGTCAGGAGCCAGCCTGAAGAGAGGAATAGCGTTTTATTTTCCAAGCTGTTGTTGAAGTCAGGAGCCCGCCTGAAGAGAGAAATTGCATTTTATATTTTAAAAGATGTTGTTGAAGTCAGAAGCCCGCCTGAAAAGAGGAATGGTGTTTATTTTTAAGTTGTTGGTTGAAGTCAGGAGCCTGCCTGAAGAGAGGAATGACGTTTTATTTTCTAAGTTGTTGGTTGAAGTCAGGAGCCCGCCTGAAGAGAGGAATGACGTTTATTTTCTAAGTTGTTGTTGAGGTCAGGAGCCAGCCTGAAGAGAGGAATGGCGTTTTATTTTCCAAGCTGTTGTTGAAGTCAGGAGCCCGCCTGAAGAGAGAAATTGCGTTTTATATTTTAAAAGATGTTGTTGAAGTCAGAAGCCCGCCTGAAAAGAGGAATGGTGTTTATTTTTAAGTTGTTGGTTGAAGTCAGGAGCCTGCCTGAAGAGAGGAATGGCGTTTATTTTCTAAAATTGTTGTTGAAGTCAGGAGCTCGCCTGAAGAGAGGAATGGTGTTTTATTTTCTAAGTTGTTGTTGAAGTCAGGAGCCCGCCTGAAGAGAGGAATGGCGTTTATTTTCTAAGTTGTTGTTGAGGTCAGGAGCCTGCCTGAAGAGAGGAATGGCATTTTATATTTTAAAAGATGTTGTTGAAGTTAGGAGCCTGCCTGAAGAGAGGAATGGCATTTATTTTTAGGTTGTTGTTAAAGTCAGGAGCCCGCCTGAAGAGAGGAATGGCGTTATATTTTTAAGTTGTCAGCGAAGTCAGGAGCCTGCCTAGAGAGCGGAAAGGCGTACCTTTTAATTCAAGAAGTCAGCAAAGCAGAGGGTTACAAAAAAAAAAAATCCCCAGCATAAATCCAAATCCAGAAATCAGAAGGAAGGCAACAGTGGTCGGAAGAAGGCAGTTCAGGCTTCGAAGAAAAATAATTCGAAGCTCACCAGAAGGAAATAAGCAGTTAGAGTTCGGCAATCAAGAGAAAATACAAGTCAAGTCAGAAAGAAGGGAACATTAGAGAAACATCGGAAGAGACACAAATCAACAAGAGACACAAGAGAAAGTTGAAGATCTAGATAAGATTTTGTAATTCATAGACTAGTTTAGTCTAGCTTCTTATTTTATTTTAGCATGGTTGTAATAAGGAGGTCGGTAAGCAGCAACAGCAGCAACAACAGCAGTAACAGCGAAATCACAGTTCCACGGTAGTCCCAGCTACCAAAACTTCCCGAACTACATTGACCTGATTCCCTTTTAGCTAGGGATATGTAGGAGACCTTTTGAAGCAAAGGTTCGGTCAAATATTTCAAAAAGGGCTTTACACGGGGTACTCAAACGGGCAAAAATCGCTCGTATCCGCTCACTTTATCTTTGCACGAGAACTCTTTGTGTTTTCGGGCAAAGATGGGGTCTCTGTGAGCACGTGATTTTTGTCCTATATGAGAATTACTCCCAAAAAATGCAAAATAAAATAGTTTTTGTTGTTTGTAATTGTCGTGAATTTTGTGTTATTTTTCTTGTATTGTTTACATTTGTCTGTGCATGTTTATTTGTTTTAATTAATGAAAATACAAAAATATATCGCATTTGCATTTAGGATTTATTAGGAGTAATTAAGTTTGTTTTAAAAAATGAAATTAAAGAGAAAAATCGGACCAGGCCCATCCCAAACCAGCCCAAATTTCACCCCTTACCTAGCCCAAGTCAGTTCGTCCCCAATACGCGCCAAACGATGCCATTTAGGCATCTCAAATCTGAACCGTCGATCAAACAAATCGAACGGTCCAGTTCAGCCCCTATCATCGAAGATACGACGTCGTTTCAGCCATTAATCTGGACCATAGAATTGGTTTGATCCAACGGTTGAAACCCTCCCTCATAACCCGCCTTTCCAGCCTGACCCGTTCTCATAAGAGACCAACCCGGTCTCTAATATGGTGGAACGACATAGTTCCACTTAAGTGAACGATCCAAGACGTTGATCTCGCTTGATCGAACGGTTTGGATACAATCCTCATTTTCATATATAAGGTCACATAGGACCCTGCCCCCTTAGAACCTTCCCTCTCTTCGTCTCTCTCATCTTCATTCTCTCAGAGATAACCCTCCCAAACCCTAGCTGCCACCCCTCTCCATCGCCCTTAAGCCAGCGGCAACCACTCCAATGGCCACAAAAAATACACCATAGACTCCCCGTAAACTCGTCTTTCCAACCCCTAAAATGGTTTCCCTCGAATTATTACCAAACGTCTCGAATCTTCATTTGAAGAATCAGACCAAAATCCTAGTTCGTTCAATTAACCCCAAACACACACCAGTTGACCTCCATGACTCCCTCTTCCCTAATCCCTAGCCAACTTCCTTCGAACGTGCCCCAATCTGCTCGAATCTTAAATCTAAGGGTTCGAACCCTAAAAACCAGTTCCAAAGCGTGAAGCTCTAGTTCTTCATAGAGTTTGAAGACTGATTTCGTCACCAAAATAAGGTTATTCACTTCTTCTTGGAAGAACATGTGATTTGCCTTATTTGGTGATGTAAATCGAAGGGTCCATATTGACTGGAAGCCCAGAAGTTGAAGGTTCGAACCACCGACTCTAATTGGTAGGTTTCCATTTCCTTTTCTTTCTGTTAGTTCGGTAAATTCATCTTCTACCCCTTTCTTTAGGATCGAATGTTTTGCATTTTACTTTGGATTCTTGTTTTTCCTTTGTTTTATTTTGTTTCGAGTTAGGCGGTGTCAATGAGTTTTGTAAAAACTCTGGTTATTTCCGTAATTGTGTGTTGTTACTGTTGTTTTGAATTATCTTTGGTTCTTTCCTCTCTATTGTCTACCAGTTTTACATATGAATTCAGTTGTTTGATTTCAGTATATTACAGTGTTCACACATTTTGTTTAGGTCATAATCGTGTTAGTTTGTTTCCTGAATCTGTCGTCTCTATTTTGATGCTACCTGACCTAATGTGAGTTTCATGAAATGAACCCCTATGTTTGTTCTAATACGAACCTGACTTTGCTGAGTTATCCTAATGTTATTGAGTGGGGATTAGTTTCATGTGTTTAATTAGTCAATTGGTAGGATTTCTCATTGAGGTGATTTGGTTATAACTGTTGTGGTTTGAAAGGGGATTGGTTTAGGACAACTAGTTTAAGGGGTTTAGGGGGGTTAATTTGGGAGTTTGAAAACCTGAAGATGACTTAGTATCTGTCAGTGAGCATTAGGGTACCATTAAAATAGTGTATTTGTTTAATGATAGTGGGGTGGGAATCTGGAATGGTATGGAGAATTAATTAAAATAAGTTGCCCATACTAATTAAATTAAATAATAAAATAAGACATACTCTAGTGGGGGGGGGGTCAGGGAATATCATGGGCAGAATGTTTTCCTAATAGTTTAAGTGTTCTTGAGAGTTGTAAAAAGGGTTGGAGTCTGCATATATATAGAGGCATACTTGGACAGAGAAAAAAGGGATTTTTTTTGGAGACTCGGAGAGAGAATTTTCTTCAAAGCTTTTAATCAGTCTTCAGCTTGCTTTTGAAACCATCTTTCTCAGAGGTCACACATTGAAAAATCAGTTGAAAAGGGTCCTAAAAATCAGCCTAGGAGAGTATTTTAAGTCAATTTTTGTTCTTCTTTTGGATTTTGAGAATCAGTTTAAAAGAAAAGAAGGCTAGGCATTCAATTTTGAGGTTGTTATTGTTTCATTAGGATTCAGAGTGGTTCTGGTTTGATCTTGAAGAGTTTGGGGATTCAATTGGTTGCTGGTTATCACTGTTGAGTGTGTTCCTGGTTGGAAGTTGGTATTGCTGTTGGTTTTACAATTGGTGTTAGGTCATTTCTGAATTGTTATTTCTCTTTAGTAGAGTATATAGTAGACATCTTAATTTGCTTAGTTTCCCTTTTAGGGTTGTTGTTAACTGTGTAATTGGACTGAAAAAAAGGAGTTGTATAAATGGCTATGTATTAGAGGCATATGAACTTTTTAGTTTCCTGTTAGATTAATGGAGTAGGTTCCGTTAGCAGTAATTGTATTCCTGTTAGTTTTTTGTGTATACAAAATTGTTTAAAAATCAATTCAAACTGAGATATAGCTAAAGTGGTATTAGGATTTGAGTTGATTAATCACCAGTTTATCAATTTGTTCTCACATTTTTCCAGTAGTCATGAGTCGGTTTGAATAGGACTTGTTTCTCTGAATGTTAATGTTAATAGATTTTTCAAGTGCTTACTAAGTTTAACAAACCTTCGAGTGAGCATAAGATAACAAATCTTCACATCTGTTAAGTTAGCTCTTCGATGTGATATTTTCATTTAGCTAGTAATGCTTTAGCTTGATTAATATTCTCTGGATAAAACGGTAGAACACCTAATCATACATAAACCTGGATATAAAAAACTAGAACCCAAACAATCATCTTGAGGTAATTTGGATAGGCATTTTGGTAGGATTTAATCTAGGCCGCATTTAAACTCTAGCCTGTTTGCAGGCCGTTGGGCCTGAATACATTAAACAGGCAGCCCAGGTCTCCAAGGTCCAGTATTCATTTGGACCTGGGCCACGGCCTGTGGAGAACAATTCTTATGATACGGGCTTGAGTGCAGTTTTCTTTCTATGTTTTCTCTAATTCAATAATTAACAAGTTAGGGTTTTTGTTTTCTTTATTTTAGAGACAAAGTAAATAGAAAAATCGTAGTCGCTTTAGGATATCCTTAAATAAAAACAAGACGAGCCACGCCAAATAGAATTGCATAATTGCGGGGCCCTCAATAAATGGTTGAATTAAAATACTTAGATTTCGGGAGGGGCCATTTAGCGAATTTCGCGGCCATCCCCAAAGATAATAATGCGTTAGTCTCTTTAGGCGCGTGTTTAATAATTTCACCTTCTTAAACTTGGGTGTGCAGTTCATGTGACCCAAATCCAAATCCCAAAATATTGAATAAGATGTGTTCCGGATTGCGGGTGCATTTCATGTGACGTGATCCAAAGACATGTTTTAAACGACGTTCAACTTTCTTTAAAATTTGAATAAAAGCGATTAAAAGTTAAAATTTGCACAAAGGTTCGTAATGTATTAAATCAAATAAATAAGCCGAATATGACAGTTGAGCAACCGTGCTAGAACCACAGAACTCGGGAATGCCTAACACCTTCTCTTGGGTTAACAGAATTCCTTACTCGAATTTCTGGTTCGCAGACTATAATACAGAGTCAATCCTTTCCTCGATTCGGGATTCAAATCGGTGACTTGGGACACCATAAATCTTCCAATTGGCGACTCTGAATCTTTAATAATAATTCCATTTCGATTGTCCTTTAATTGGAAAAACTCCCTTTAATACGCCCTTCACGGGGAGTAGGTAAAAAGGAGGTGCGACAATCACCCCCTTTAAATTTCGCAAAGGCGTATTTGTGGTAAAACTAGTCGATCAACAGTGTAGTCGACGGTTCTGTGCCTTTCCCTCTTGAGTTGTCCGCTCAAGGGTACTAGTCTAGCACTTCAAAATAGAAACCTTACTCTGCTAAACTGAACATGCATCATGGTCAAAACTAGCCGAGTCAGTTATGTTGTCCACATAATGACTCATTAAGATAGCCTTGTCCAAAGTCCACCGGGTTTCCTTGAAACCCAAACGGACGCCGTCACGTTCTGTGCATTTATTTAGAGAACTTAAGTGATTTGCTATGCTAATTATTGATTTAAATAGTCGAGTCCGGTGGGGTAAGGGCCTAACACTCTGTTTTGCAGAAAATGAGGCACGAGATCCCCAAATTTGGCATGGTAACCAACATTCATCCAAGGCTGCTGAATTGGTGGAATGACCTCCACTCAAGTGATCAAACACTCGTCCACAAGTACCTAGGGAATCTGCCTTCTCTCCTAGGGATTCAGCCCAACAACAGAATCATCGAGGCTGCAACGTTGTTCTGGGATAGCGACAAATCTGTGTTCCGCTTTGGTGACCTAGAAATGACTTCTTTACTTGAAGAAATAGGGGGTCTAGCTGGGATTCCTTGGGAGACTCTGGGTTTGCTCATGCCATAAAATAGCAAAGGAAGGGGTTTTCTTAAGATGATGGGATTGAAGAAAAACCCAGACTTAACCTCTTTGAAAGACTCCTACATCCCGTTTGACTATCTATATGAGAGGTACGGCTATAGCAAGTCATACCGCACCTATTCAGACGAATTTGCTATCACCTCATTGGGGCACGTCCATAGAAGGGTTTTTGTCTTCATGTTTTGGTTTTTGGGAATGATCGTGTTCCCTATGAAGAAGTCTAGGATCCACACCAGACTAGCCATGGTAACCAAGACTCTGATGGAAGGGATTAGTGGGCAGACTTTCAGCATAGTGCTCATGATCGTCGCCGAGATATGCCACGCCTTGAACAAGTGTCAACAATAAGGTATTCATTTTGAGAGTTGCAATTTATTGCTTCAGCTGTGGCTCATGGAACACCTCCAGAAAGGAGAGTACCGACAAGAGATTCTACGCAGAGATTGGGAGGATCATATCGCCTTCCACCAGCCAAGGCATATGAATTATATGCCCAGAATGTTCGCAAAGCCAGATGACGCTAGAGGATGGGTGGAATTATTTGAAAATCTGAGAGAAGACCAGGTACAATGGATGTTTGGTGGTTCCCCACGGATGAGTTCATCGTTCGATCCCGAGATGCACCATTCCTCATAATGATTGGCTTGAGGGGACCTTATCCTTACGTTCCTCTCCAAGTCATGAGACAAGCTGGGAGAAGACAAATCATACCGAAGATTGATAAGACGAGTCACCTCAGGGCTGATTTCCAGGACGATGATAGCACTCATAGGTGCCAAGCTCAGCATTTGTGGCATTGCAAAATCATTTTGGGGAAAAAATCCATTGAGCTAGATAGGTACCACGCCAGTTATGTGCCTCATTATTTGGGTTGGCTAGAAGACAATGGCATGGTTCAGCCAAGATCCGTTCGGGGTCACAGAATTATTGACGAGCATGCTGAAGCACAGGTTAAGTATAATCAACTGCGCAAGAGAATTCGAGAATGTGAAAGTGAGCATCGGGAAATAGAAGAAGCCCATCAAAAATTGATCGAGGAGTGGAAAGAAATGGCTGTCAGCGCCAACAACTGACTAGGATATTTGGAGCGGGGTTTAGTAGAGCTGGAAGGAAAGTTCATCAAGAGGATCGAAGACTGCCAAAACGCTAAAGGAAATGCAGGCGGACACCTGGCCCGAGCCTACTTACTGCTAGGACTACGCGAGTTGGTGGAGCTGTTCGAGGGAAACAAGGATGCCAAATCTGGGGAAGGTTCTTCTGGGACCAAGTAGTTAGGAGTCCTTTATTTTGCCTTAAGGATGTAATAAGGCTAATGGCCACTAGTGACATTTACTTTCTGTTATTTAGAGTCGTTTTGATTCGTCTTATTTTATCAATAAAATGAGGCATTTAGCATTATAAATTCTCCAAAATTATTTGTCGCTAGGCCTACCTCGGGCACAACAAGGCACCAAAATTAGGATACGATTTATATTCCTGCACAATGTGTTTAAATACTGCAACATTTTTCCTCACAACCCACACTAACTTATTACCTTTTTGTTTTTCTTTTACTCCCCTCCCCAAAGGTTAGTTCGTGCATTCTGGCACCATCAGTATATTCCACAAGATCCAAGGGCCCTCTACCTCCTCCTCCTCCGAGTCCTGTCCGGAATAAGAACAAAGGAAAAATGGAAAACACAAGTGAGAGAAAGGAGACTGAAAGGGAGTAAGCTTCTCAGGGTACCCCAATTGCTAAGGGAACTGCTGCTCATCTTGAACAAAAATTGCTGAAATTCCAGGAAGAGTTGGACCAAGTTCGGAACTTGGCAAGACTATCATTCTCTCTTGCTGCTCTTGATGTCAACACCCAGAATCCCGCACCTCCACAAAACACCCCGCAACCACAAATACAACCTACTCACATCTAAACCTGCAACACATGCAACAACGCTCCATTACTCATCCCCGAGCCACTGAACACCACAAATGACCATCTCCACAACACTCCTATTTACGTGGATACTATGCCCCACTACGCCCAACCCATCTCAAATGCACCTGAGTCTGATGAAAAGGACTCCCTCATCAGGAACTTAGCGGCAGAACTCAAGAAATTAACTAGCCGGGTCCAGGGTGTCGAAGGTAGCAAAGGTATTGAGGGGCTGAACTATGAAGACTTATGCATTCAGTCAGATGTGGAACTTCCAGATTGGTACAAACCTCCCAAGTTCGAAATGTTCGATGGAACCGAAGATCCTAGAGTCCACCTGAGGACCTATTGTGACAAGTTGGTTGGGGTTGGAAGAGACGAGAAAATCCGCATGAAACTCTTCATAAGGAGTTTGAAGGGAGATGCGCTATCCTGGTATATCAGTTAGGATCCTAGGAAATGGACGAGTTGGGTAGGCATGGCATCAGACTTTATGGATAGATTCCATTTCAATACAGAGAATGCACCGGATAAGTTCTACATATAGAATTTGAAGAAGAAGCCCGCTGAAACATTCCGCGAGTATGCCACTCGTTGGAGGTCAGAAGCTGCAAAGGTCAGGCCAGCCCTGGAAGAAGAGCAAATGAATAGGTTCTTTGTCCGGGCTCAGGATCCCCAATATTACGAAAGTTTGATGCTGATCGAGGGTCAAAAGTTCTCTGATATCATCAAAATCAGAGAAAGAGTCGAAGAGGGCATCAAGAATGGTATGGTAACAAATCTTAAAGCATTTCAAGCCACTAATAAAGCTTTATAAACTGGTGGCGCGTCCAAGAAGTAAGATGTAAGTGTCGTGATGATCGCACAGGGAGCCAAATCACCACCAAAATACCACACTTACACATCACCTCTACTTACATATCAGCCTATCCCAAATTACCAAGCGCCCGCACCCTCCTATCCATCTCCCGTTTACCAGTCCTCTCCACCTTTCATATATCAACCCACCTCAGCTAGATACTCTCAACCAGCACCTGTTTACCAAGCTTATAATGCTCAACCCTATCACTATTAATCACCACCCACCCGTCAAAATTTTCCAAGACCCAGACCAAATTTTGACCGTAAACCTCCCAGACAATACACAGCCATCGCAGAACCAATTGACCAGCTATATGAGAGACTCAAAGCTGCTGGTTACGTCACTCCTATTTGAGACAAAGCTCCAGAAAATCCCTCCCAGTGGGTCAACCCCAACAAGACCTGTGCATATCATTCCGGCATGAAAGGACACACCCTTGATGAGTGCTGTTCGTTGAAAGATAAGTTTTAGACCCTGATCGATAATAAGGTCATTGTAGCAAAGGAGCCCGCTCCTAATGTTCGTAACAACCCCCTACCTGACCACAAAGGTGGAGACATTCATATGATCGAGATCGAGGATGATTGGGACCCCAAAGGGTCAATAGGTTTGATTGCTGAAGGGGATGAACCAAAGAAGCTGGCAGTTACCCTTTACCCAATTGTTGTGCAGAATCAGCCCTCCAAGGACAATGAAGTGAGTATGTCTATGCCTCTTGAATTTGAAGCACCTCCTTCTGCAAAGGCGACCGGGCCAATCGAAGTTGAATTCGGAGTTCCAAAGGCATCTACACCCTTTGAAGTTGCTGTGTTACCACCAAGGGTGCCTATTCCAGTGGCGATAACTGACATGACACCATTCCACTCAAATGCCATACCATAGGATTACACTACCGAAGCTAGGAGGAAAGGAAAGACAAAGACAAGAGAAACAATTTCGCACAAGGAATGACTAGAATAGGGAGGGTCTACACCCCAGAGCACCTAGTTTACTTGGTAAGCAAGCCCCGGGGTGTCCCAGTGAGACAGGACCCGATGATCTTTGGAGGAAAATACAGGCTAAGGAGTACTCGGTTGCTGAACAGTTGAACAAAACACCGGCACAGATATCTATCCTGGCTCTTCTGCAAAGTTCAGACGCTCACAAGAATGCCTTAATGAAGATACTGAGCGAAGCCTACGTGCCCAGCAATATAACCGGGGGCGAGATGGCAAACATGGTGGGGCAAGTGTTGGAGAGCCACAAAATAACCTTCCATGAAGACAAATTGCCGCCAGAAGGCTTGGGCCACAACAAGGCACTGCACATCACCGTGCAGTGCGAAGATTATTTCATCACCAGGGTTCTAATCAACGGGGGATCAAGCCTCAACATCTGTCCGCTTGTAACTCTCAGAACTTTGGGGAAAGGCCTACACGAGATCAGAGACGGGGCTATCAATATCAAAGCCTTCGATGGATCCCAGAGATCTACTATTGGAGAAATCAGCCTGTGCTTGGAAATGGGACCAACATGGTTCGACGTCGATTTCCAAGTGATAGACGTCCCGGCATCCTACAACTTACTGTTAGGACGCCCCTAGATCCACGCTGCTGGAGCCGTAGCATCGACCCTGCATCAGGCGCTAAAGTTTGAATGGAACCACCAAGAGGTGATCATTCATGGTGATGGTAGCAACCCTATATATAGTCGCCAGACCATCTCGATGATTGGAGGCAGAAGGAAAATAGGTGGAGAGACATACCACCATATCAAAAGGGTCAACACTGTAGACAAAGACAAGTGATGGGACAACAATATTGAAAGCATCCTGAATTGGTGTGGGTACGAGCCTGGAAAGGGGCTTGGTAAAAATCTTCAGGGGATCAGTAAGCCCATCAAATTGAAGAAGCATGGCACAACCTTTGGCTTAGGGTATGATTATACTTGGAAAGAATTCCAGAACTGGTCGCCACCATGGAGCGGCCCCTACAATCCGTTGGAGTTTCCGATACCTAGCCTGGATCGAACCTTCCATCCAGCAGATACTATATATGGGTCCGAAGAGGACGAAACATTTGCAGCCATGAAGAATTTGTTCCTAGAGGATGATGATATGGACTGTTGTGTTCTTTTTGAGGAGGAGGGGGAGGAAGGCCCTTCCATACAAGCTATGAATAGGGGAGACCGCCTCAGCAATTGGTCAATTAGGACCGTCAGAGCCCGGAAGGCTTCGGGGTAGCAAGGCTAAACAAAAGCAGCATGCATCGCATTTTTTTTAGTTTACTTTAATAGCTAATTTTCTTTCCGCATTGTCTTTAATTTTAATAAGAGCTCCGATGCTTCAAATAATTTTGAATTTAATCAAAGCATCTCTGTTTATCATATATATCTCGCTTATTATTTTCTCTATCATTTACTCTATTTTATACATCATTACTATTACTTATCTTGACGATGAACCAACGACTGTGACTTGCAACGAAACAACACAACGAAAGGACATAGATTCAGAAGAAGATGAAATACCTGAAGAGGTCGTCAGAGAGGTTGAGAATTTTGAGAACAGACCTAAGTCCAACCTGGAAGAAACTGAGGTCATTAATTTGGGAAATGCAGAGAATGTCAAACTCGCATCAGTGTTCACTTGTCGCCATTAGAAAAGGAGGAATATACGGAATTTTTGAAAGAATATGAGGACATATTTGCCTGGTCGCATGATGATATGACTGGCCTCAGCACGGGCATTGTAGCTCATAAGTTGCCAACAGATCCAGCTTGTCCGCCAATAAAACAGAAGCTCAGGAAATTCAAACCTGACATGAGTTTGAAAATAAAAGAAGAGGTTACTAAGCAAGTCAAGGCTAAGGTTCTCAAAGTGGTCAAGTATCCAACATGGTTAGCCAATATCGTGCCAGTACCAAAGAAGGACGGGAAGGTTAGAATCTGTGTCGACTACCAGGATCTCAATCGGGCCAGTCCCAAGGATGACTTCCCCTTGCCAAATATACACATTCTTATCGACAACTACGCCAAGCATGAGTTGCCATATTTTGTTGATTGTTTCGCTGGGTATCATCAGATATGGATGGATGAGGAGGATGTAGAGAAAACGACTTTCATCATGCCGTGGGGAATGTATTGCTACAAAATGATGCCATTTGGATTGAAGAATGCTGGCGCCACCTACATGAGACCATGACTACTATCTTCCACAACATAATACACAAGGAGATCGAGGTATATGTGGGCGATGTCATCATCAAATCCAGGAAAGCCACTGATCATATGGAAGATCTGAGAAAGTTCTTCAACAGACTGAGAAGGTATAACTGAAACTGAATCCCGCCAAGTGTGCATTCGAGGTTCCTGCCGGAAACCTACTGGGTTTCATCGTGAGTCATCGAGGAATAGAATTGGACCCATCAAAGGTCAAAGCCATCCAAGAATTGCTACCGCCAAAGAACAAGAAGGACGTGATGAGTTTCCTGGGGAGACTCAACTATATCAGCCGGTTCATAGCCCAGTCCATAGTCATTTGTGAACCCATCTTTAAAATGCTAAAGAAGGACGTTGCTACTAGATGGACCGACGATTGTCAAAAAGCCTTTGACAGAATCAAGGAGTACTTGTCAACGCCACTAATCTTGGTTCCGCCCGAGCCAGGAAGGCCCTTGTTGCTCTATCTTGCAGTTTTGGACGGAGCATTCAGTTGTGTTCTGGGACAACATGATGAAACGGAAAGAAAGGAGCAGGCCATCTACTACCTCAGTAAGAAGTTCGTACCCCGGTACTCCTTATTATAGCGCACCTGCTGTGCTCTGACTTGGGTAGCTCAGAAATTGAGGCATTATTTCTGTGCCTACATCACTTATCTCATATCCAGGATGGACCCGCTGAAGTATATTTACCAGAAGCCCATGCCCACGGGCAAGCTCGCCAAGTGGAAAATCTTGTTGAGTGAGTTCGACATTGTTTACATGATTCAGAAAGCAATCAAGGGTCAAGCCATCGCAGATCACCTTGCCGAGAACCCTATCGGCGAAGAATACGAACCCCTGAAAATGTATTTTCCTGATGAAGAAGTGTCCTTTGTAGGAGAAGATATTGTGGAATCCTACGATGGTTGGAGGTTGTTTTTTGACGGGGCCACCAATTTTAAAGGGGTTAGCATAGGGACAGTCCTAGTATCAGAAACCGGCCAGCATTACCCGGTATCCGCCAAGCTCAGGTTCCCTTGCATAAACAACATGGCTGAATACGAAGCTTGCATCCTGGGACTCAAGATGGCCGTTGACATGAACATTCAAGAGTTACTAGTGATCGGGGACTC
>MU668287.1:0-26829 GCA_026770625.1 Nicotiana glauca
TTTATTTTCTTTTCTGTATTTTTTATGTTTTACTCCTGTATTTATTCTTTGTATTTTCCTTGTATTTTCTTTTAAATTCCTGATTTTCTAAAATTAAAGAGTAATTAATTTCTATTTTTTGGTATTTTCTAATTAGTATAAAAATGGTATTTTGTTTTATTTTTCCTTTCAAAAATTAGAAAAAGTCCTAGTATTTCTACTTATTTCATGAGTTATTATTAAACAAACAATTATCAACAAATTGCCACACAAAACTCATTTTTGCATATATTTTGGAATAATTTGCTTGGGGCAAAAATCACGTGCTCACAATGAGAAGTGCATTTTAGAGTATCCGTCTGTCTTCTTTGAGGTAAGTATCTTGCATAACCTTGTATGAGAGATTTTCCCTTAGAATTTGAGTCCTCTATGTTGATTGTAGTTCGTGCGCGAGGTGACGGATGCATGCTCGGACTTATTTATTGAAAGGTTGTCTTTAGGGTTCCTAGGTTCTTATGCTCACTGTGTATGAAGTTGTTCGTGATATGTTTGAATTCCTATTTTCTGGTTTCACTCCTACATGCTTTAATTAGAACTATTTTGCTTTAGGATTCACTCTTACTGGCTATTTGACTCTTTTTGACTTAACTGAAGATATTTCCTCTACTATCGTAATGCTAACTCTTCATAACTGCTTGTCCTTAATTGAAATTATTATTATCTCATCCTATAATTGTTTAGCCTTAATTGATGCTATGATTATCTGTCCGCTGCTCATCCTTAATTGAAATTCGTTGTATATTCTTCATAATTGCTTAACCTTAAGCGAGTTTAGATAACCTATATGACTTGCCTTTATTTGGAACTATTTAACTAGTGTTGGATTCCTTATTGTTGAATTATATATTGTGAGATCGTTGCTATATGTTATTTTTCCCTTGTTGACTGTACCCTGTATGCCTAGCATTCTTTACTGTGGTTATCTCTTGTGAACTGGTTCTACCGTTTCTTTGTGATTTAAAGTTCTTGAGTTGATTTACTCACCGTACTTTGTATTAGTGTCATTTTTGTTGTTGTACTTGTTGTGGTGATGTACGAGGTTTTTGCTGCGCTGTAACTGTTATTTTTGTTGGTTGCGCTGCATATTTACTTTGGGACTACGGGACAGTATCCCAATAGATCCCCCTGTTCTGCATATTTACTTTGGGACTACGGAACGGTATTCCAATAATCCCCCTACACATCTACGTTTGGGACTATGAGACGGTATCTCAGTAGATCCCCATGTTCTTCCTATTTACTTTGGGACTACGGAACGGTATTCTGGTAGATCCCCCTGCACATTTATGGTTGGGACTACGGGACAATATCCTGGGAGATCCCTTGTTATTATCCTTGTGTTCTGAGCTATTGTTTTTCATTGATCATATCCCTGTGTAAACATTCTATGTGCTGTCCGTTCTTTTTCTTACGCTCATTAGCTGGTATAAACTATATTAGGACACTTGCACAAGCATACACGTGGCTAAGCACCTTTATCGGATAAGAGGCTTCTTGATATTGCTGAGTATAGATGCACACCCTTGTTTATTTGCCTTCCATGTGAGAATGTCTCTATTTAGCACATGAGTTGTCAGTATAATCATGAGGTGTGATGAGGGCACAAGATGCCAAGTGTTAGGATTCAGGTATCGAGACCCGTATTGTATGATTATGAGATGAGGTGTCACGGGGTGACTTATCTTCAAAAGATATTTATTTGAAAAGATGATATTCGAAAGGTATTTATTTTGAAAGAACTATTTTTGAAAATATTTATTTGGAGGAAGTATATTTCGAAATTTTTTTATTACTTGAAGGATTTGACCAATTGATTGAAGTTATTTGGCTAAGGTCTAATGTGAAAATTGCCGTAGTTGCTGAGTTATGACTTGTCTTTACTGTATTTGTGATTTCGGATTTGGGTTGTATTTCCGTCCACTTTTCTGTGTTCTTATTATGGTGTTCTGCTGTTACTTGTTGTTTTCTTTTCTTATTGAAATTACTGTATTGTTAGCCATACCACGTAGTCTTTATATAGATATCATGTTATGTAGTTTCTATATTTGTACTTGTTCTGTTTTATTAGACCAATGGATGTCTTAACTGTTCCTTGTTACTACTCAACCGAGGTTACTCTTGATACTTACTGGGCACTGTGCTCATACTACATTTTTGTATATTTTTTTGTACATATCCATGTATTGATCGTTAGTAGCTGTGTGGATACTTGCCGAGGAGACTCAAGGTAATCATGTTGTTGTGTTCGCAGGTTTCGGAGTCACCGTCCTATTTTGCATTCACACTGTTGTACTTATTTCCATACAGTTGTGTATAGAAATTGTAGTGAAACGTTGTAGAGCTTATGAATTGTACTACCAGTTTTGGGAATTTGTACGTTTTGTAAATATTTTTATAATGAGATTGTTAGATTTTCTTTATCATTGTTGTTATTCAGTAAATGTTAGGTTTACCTAGTCCCTAAGACTAGGTGTCATCACAAAACCCAACAGATGGAAAATTGGGTTGTGAAAGTTGCACCACCTTTGAACTCCTGGGAATACCCATTTCGGAGCGGATTCAATGACATGGTGACTTCATGGCTGCTTAATTCATTGTGCAAAGATACTAGGGGTAGTGTGATCTACTCAAAAAGTGCAAAAGAACTCTGAGGTAGTGTCACGACCCAAAATCTAACTAGTCGTTATGGCACCTAACCCAACTCGCTAGGTAATCTAATTAATAGTAAGCACAATCAAAATGAGATTACTAGGAAATAAATGATGAATTAACTGAAATTTTATACAATAACCCAAGTACTCGTAGTACAAACCGTGAGCTACTAAGACTTAGATTTACAAGCTGCTAAGATATAAATACAACATCTATTTGAAATATACATGTACAAAATTTAATATCTAATACTACCGAGGATGAGTGGTTGTCATATCCGGAAGGTAGGTACAACTTATATACCAGCTCCCGCCATACACAGCAGCATCAACTCCCAAATCTGCACGCAAGATGCAGAAGTATAGTATGAGTACAACCAACCCCATGTACTCAATGAGTATCATAACTAACCTCGGCGAGGTAATAGAAGCAAGAATTATAAATAATACTCGCTATCACCTGCACAGTTCAATTTGAGGAAGATTAAGGTCATTATTAGGATAGTTTACATGGAATAACACATAAGTTTATTTACCTCCATGATGCAAGGTTCATTTGCGTCAAATAGTCATTTTGTGCCTGAGCTTGTGAATATTTTGTGCTTGATCTATACCCGTTTTTTGTGTCACATTTTAATTTGTGCCCGCTTTGCAAAAATTTTTGCAAACGTACCCGCTTTTTCGCACAACTTCAGCAACGGGGCTGAAGTAGCAAAAACAATCACGCAAAACTTCAACACAGGAATATCTGGTCCTCCCTTAAGGACTCAGCATCCTCACTGTGGTTTTCCCCATCACCGTTCAAGGTTTTATGCAGAGTGGCTCTGATACCATATGTAACAACCCAATCCACTAGTAATATTGTCTGCTTTGGGTATAGGACAATACGGCTTTAAAATGCATCATTAGGGTCTAAGACTTTGTATATGGTCAAAATTGAGTATGTCCAATTTCTCGGGTTCGAGGGTCGCCTTAAGTCCGAGTATAGGATGGATCAAGTTCGAGCTCGATGGACCAGGCTCGGGCTCGATGACACAGTAGAAGGCTCGAAGAACCAAGTGTTCGAGGAACATTGAAGCCTAATATGACTGGCCTCGAGATAATGCCATTATGGATTTGTAACAGAATGAGCGAAATTCATACCACGTCCCCAAGATCGTGGCACAAATCCCGGAATAGATTTGTACGAATCCATACTAGGCAGTTAGATAGTTGTCCCAAAAAGATTCTTTACTGTAAATGGAAATGTACCTTATTTAGTATTCCCCTATTATATAAAGGGGACCCTAATAATTTGCAAACACATTCAACTATTGGCAAAGAATATACTCTCTTACGTTTCTCGCTCATTGTTTATCAAAATTGTCCTTTAGCTTTATTATTCTTGCTTTAGTATTGTTGATCCATCTCGAGGTCACTTTGGCTCGAGGTCGAGACTGGTCTACATTCTCGTTTGATTTTACTTGTTCCTTTCATTTATACTTCAGGTTTCTTGGCTATTAATTAGTATTGAACTAAATCACACATCTTTAAAACAGTAAGTCAAATTTAATTATTACTCGTATTTTTGAGGTAAACAGTTTGGCACACACCATGGGGCTAAAGATAATAGTGATTATTTCAGTACTGATTCTAACAACACACGTTATTTTTACACTTCTTCTTCTCAATTTGTTCTCAGGATTAAACATGTCAAACTCGCAAAACGCACATGTTCACGACAACGAAGGTCTTGGATTTCATGGGGAAAACAATAATGTAGGGGTCGGTGTACCACTGATAAACCCCGGGAAAGTGCCAAATATGGAACCGATTGATGTCCATTCACATAATGCTTTGAATGCAAATTTAAGCGCAGACCCCGGAGGAAGTGTACGCAGGGAAGCCCGATCTGGGGGAGAAGGAACACAGGGTATAGGAGATGGGGGAGTCAGCTTCCAAATGATATTCGAGATGCTGCAAGCTCAACAGATTGCCATCACTCAAATTTAAAGTCAGAATAATACTTCGAGTATAGTCGAACTAGAAAACACTCGACGTGCTAAACCGGCAGCAGAAAGGTCAAACGAAAATGGCTCGGGGTCCGACCCCACAATTATGAGGATGCTCGAAGAGCTCACCAAGAGGATCAAGTCTGGGGAAAAGAATATTGAGGACAATGACAAAAATGTGGAGACTTATAACTCCCGTGTTGATCAAACACCAGGGGCACCCCCGGTCTTGAAAGGTTTAGATGCCAAAAAGTTCATACAAAAATCATTCCCTCAGAGCGAGGCTCCCACGCCCATTCCTAAAAAGTTTCGTATGCCCGATATACCCAAATATAACGGGACAACTGACCCTAATGAGCATATTACCTCATATACTTGTGAGATTAAAGGAAACAACCTGAATGATGACGAGATCGAGTCAGTGTTGTTGAAAAACTTTAAGGAAACTTTGTCGAAAGGAGCCATGATTTGGTACCATAACTTGTCCTCGAACTCTATCGATTCGTTTGCTATGTTAGCAGATGCCTTCGTGAAAGCACATGTCGGGGCCATAAAGGTGGCGACGAGGAAATTTGACCTTTTTAAGATAAAACAGAGGAATGGCGAGATGTTAAGGGAGTTCGTGTCCCGGTTTCAGATGGAGCGAATGGAATTACCACCGGTCCCGGATTACTGGGCAGTACAGGCTTTTATACAGGGTTTAAATGAGCGAAATTCGATTGCATCTCGACAATTAAAGCAAAATTTGATTGAGTATCTAGCTGTGACATGGTCAGACGTGCATAATCGTTATCAATCGAAGATCAGGGTCGATGATGACCAGTTGGGAGCCCCATCATGTTCAGTTCATCCTAATAGATTGGCAGCCAAGCCCCCAAGGGATACAGATAGGGAATCAAGATCAAACAAAGAACGATATCAGCTGCATGTCGATCAAAGAAACAACAGCTCAGGTCGTAACGCTCCTCAGAATGATCGGAGAAATGATCGAGGTCAAAGCTATCAGGGATTCATGAGTAAGAATGAGTTCGATAAACATACCGACCTCACAGAGGCACCTCGATTGTCAGAGTATAATTTCAGTGTATATGCATCAGGATCGTATCAACTATTGGAAGAATCAAAGACACTAGGTGACCCAGGCCTATACAAACTAATCCTTCTCAAAGGAATCCAAACTTGATGTGTAAGTATCATGGCACAGATATTCATAGAACCGAAGACTGCAGACAGCTAAAGGAGGAGGTAGCTTGGTTGTTCAACGAGGGTCACCTTCGAGAATTTCTCAGTGACCGAGCTAAGAACCACTTCAGGGAAAGAGATGCAAATAGAAAAAATAAGCAAGAAGAAACCGCAGCATGTAATCCATATGATCGTTGGCGGTGTCAATGTTTTACAAGGTCCTGTGTTCAAGCGCACCAAGGTGTCAATCACCAGAGAAAAACGGACTCGTAACTATGTACCTGAGGTCGTCCTATCATTCAATGATGAGGAAGCGGTGGGCATATCATAGCCATACAATGACACCCTGGTAATTTCTATTTTGTTAAACAAAATTCAAGTTAAACGTGTTCTAGTGGATCCAAGTGGCTCAACAAACATAATCTGATCGTGGGTCGTAGAACAGCTCGGCCTACAGGATCAAATTGTACTAGTATCCCGGGTCCTAAATGGCTTCAACATGGCAAGCGAAACAACGAAGGGGAAGATAATCCTACCAGTGAACGTAGCGGGGACCATCCAAGATACAAAATTCCATGTCATCAAAGGTGACATAAGGTATAATGCACTCCTTGGGAGGCCATGGATCCACAACATGAGGGCAGTACCTTCAACCCTTTATCAGATGATGAAGTTCCCAATAGAGGATCGTGTGAACATGATTTACGGAGAGCATCACGCTACAAAGGAAATGTTTGTAGTCGATGAAGTAATACCTATACCAGTTCCTTCGACCTAAAAAAAGTCAAACACCAAAGATAAGTAAGCAGCCAAATAGCAATCACCGATCCCAGTCCTGATCGAGCTGGAGGAACAGGTAATCGAAGAAGAAGAAGAGGATTTCCTTACTCCTTGAACCTTCGTTATTCCCGAAGAGTCAGACGCAAACAAATCAACGGTCGAGGAACTAGAACAGGTCATACTGATCAAGTACATGCCCGAGAAAAAGGTATACCTGGGAATGGGGTTAACCCCTGAACTTAGGAAAAAACCCATTCAATTTCTTATAAATAATATGGATTGCTTTGCTTGGTCCCATTTAGACATGACAGGGATCCCGCCGGAAATAACAATGCACTGGCTAAGCATTGACCCC
This sequence comes from Nicotiana glauca, assembly GCA_026770625.1. Lineage (NCBI taxonomy): Eukaryota > Viridiplantae > Streptophyta > Magnoliopsida > Solanales > Solanaceae > Nicotiana > Nicotiana glauca. Next base: position 6,999 of record MU668287.1, read on the forward strand.
AGGTTCAAACCAGTAAAGCAAAAAAGGAGGCCCCAGTCCGAGGTGAAGCATGCATTCATAAAGGATGAGGTAACCAAAGTTCTTAAAATAGGGTTTATTCGGGAGGTAAAATATCCCGAGTGGTTAGCCAACGTAGTCGTAGTTCCTACTAAGGGAGATAAACTTAGAATATGCGTAGGATATAAGGATTTAAACAAAGCATGCCCTAAGGACTCTTTCTCACTACCTAACATCGATCTCATGCTCGATGCCACGGCCGGCCACGAGATCCTTACCTTTCTCGATGCCTACTCTGGGTACAATCAGATTCAGATGAACCCGGGGGACCAGGAAAAGACCTTATTTATCACTAAGTTCAAAACTTATTGTTACAACGTAATGCCCTTAGGGCTAAAAAATATAGGATCTACATACCAACACCTAGTTAGCGAAATGTTAGAGGAACAGATAGGTAAATCGATGGAAGTTTACATTGAGATATGTTGGTTAAGTCCCTGCGCGCAGAGGACCATTTAACTCATTTGCAGGAAACATTCAAATCTTGAGGAAGTACAACATGAAGATTAACCCAAAAAAATGTGTCTTCGGAGTCGGCTTAGGCAAGTTCCTGAGCTTCATGGTCTCTAATCGGGGAATCGAGATCAACCCTGATAAGATTAAGGCCATCGAAGATATCACAATTGTGGATAGTGTGAAAGTCGTGCAAAGACTAAGAAGACGAATAGCCGCCTTGGGTCGGTTCATTTCGAGGTCATCAGATCGAAGTCATAGGTTATTTTCCTTTCTCAAAAAAGAAAAAGGATTTCGCATGGAGCCCGGAGTGCCAGCAAGCCTTAGAAGAATTAAAGCGATACTTATCGAGCCCGTCTTTTCTTCACACCCCGAAGGTAGATGAAAAGCTTTACTTATATTTGGAAATGTCTGAGATAACGGTAAGTGGGGTATTAGTTCGAGAAGAGCAAGGTATGCAATTCCCTATTTATTATGTAAGCCAAACACTAGGAGATGCTGAAACTAGATACCTTCACTTAGAAAAATTGGCACTTGCATTAATAAGCGCATCTAGAAAGTTAAAGACATATTTCCAGTGTCACCAAATATGTGTGTTAACCACTTATCCTCTCCGAAATGTTTTGCATAAGCCCGAACTATCGGGCTGATTGGCCAAAAGGGCAGTCAAAATTGGTGGGTATGATATTGAATATCAACCCCGAATGGCCATTAAGTCTCAAATCTTGGCCGACTTCATGGCCGATTTTTTGCCGACCCTCGTACCCGAAGTGGAGAAAGAACTTCTACTAAAATCGGGTACATCGTTGGGGGTATGGACCCTTTTCACGGACAGTGCCTCGAATGTGAAAGGGTATGTGCTTGGCATTGTTTTGAAGCTACCAACATGTAGTACTATTAGACAATCCATCAAAACTTCTAGGTTGACTAATGATGAGGACGAGTATGAGGCCATGATTGCAGGTCTCGAGCTAGCTAAAAGCTTGGGGGTAGAAGTCATTGAATCCAAGTTCGATTCACTGTTGGTGGTTAATCAAGTAAACAAAACTTTTGAAGTTCGAGAGGATAGGATGCAACGGTACTTGGATAAGCTACATGTAACTTTGCACCGCTTCAAGGAGTGGACTCTAGATTATGTGCCTCGAGAAAAAAATAGTGAAGCGGATGCACTTGCTAATTTGGGGTCATCGATTGAAGAAGATGATATCGTCCCAGGGACTGTCGTCCAATTATTGAAGTCTATGGTCGAAGAGGGTCATACCGAAATAAATTCTACAAGTTTGACTTGGGGTTGGAGGAATAAGTAGATCGATTATTTGGAAAATAGAAAACTCCCACTGGACCACAAAGAATCAAGGTCAAAATCAGGTATACCTAATTTCCCGAGCTCAAGGGTCGCCTTAAGTCTGAGTTCAGGATGGATCAAGTTCGAGCTCGATGACACAATAAAGGCTCGAAGAACCAAGTGTTCGAGGAATGTCGAAGCCTAATATGATTGGCCTCGAGATAATGCCGTTATGGATTTATAACAAAATGAGCGAGATTCCTGCCACGTCTCCAAGACCGTGGCACAAATCCCGAAATAGATTTGTACGAATTCGTACTAGGCGGTTAGATAGCAGTCCCTATAAGATTATTTACTGTAAATGAAAATATACCTTATTTAGGGTTCCCCTATTATATAAAGGGGACTCCAATCATTTGTAAACACATTCAATTATTGGCAAAGAATATACTCTCTTACTTTTCTCGCTCATTGTTCATCAAAATTGTCCTTTAGCTTTGTTATTCTTGCTTTATTGTTCTTGATCCATCTCGAGGTCACTTTGGCTCGAGGTCGAGACTGGTTTACATTCTGGTTTGATTTTACTTGTTCCTTTCATTTATACTTCAGGTTTCTTGGTTATTAATTAATATTAAACTAAATCATATATCTTTAAAACCATAAATTAAATTTAATTGTTACTCGTATTTTCAAGGTAAACAGAGTTGTTTACTTATAAACCCAACATCTCTTCTATATTTTGTCGATGTGGAATTCGCTTGCGGTGTCACCATTTGTAGACATAAATATTTTGATGATTGATGGTTGTCGTTGAGAAAATTGATTTAAGTTATATATGCTAACATTGTAAAAATAATTTATACTATCACAGGAATTTAATTGATTATACCATATTATTTTCTACTTTTAGGTTACGATGTCATATTTATATATAGGGGTGTCAATGGTTTGGTTCGGACGGTTATTTTATAAAATTTATACCATACCAATTTTTTGGTTATTCTATTATGTATAACCAAAATAAGACTTTTCAAAATCATCCCAATCATGTCAGTTTCACTTCGGTATTGGTACGGTTCGGTTAATTTTCGATATTTTTTTAAATATCACATAAAATTCACCAGTAGATGCAGAATGCAATAACATATATTTTTTAAGGGCCTTAGCAAAACTCTCTAGACATTTTTACTATTTAAAGGTGATGAATTAAAAAAAAGCATGAAAGATAGCTAGAGTATAAATCCATCAACTATTCGACAACAACTAAAAGAAACCAAGTAAAAGTAAAAAAAAAACCATAAATCACACGAGTAGAAAGATATTAACCAAGCCGGGACTCAAGAATAATGTTTATATTAAATATTCAAAAAGATAAATCTAAATTGTATGAAAGGAAACATATTCAATACATTGTAGTTTGCTACTCATAATTGCTCGAACACTTTGTGTCTTGCTAATAAAGATACTTGAAATAACTTAGTCTAAGTATAAATAGCATAATAGATTTTAAGAATTACTACTTTGAGTCTAATTACTTGTTGGCTTGTAACAATTTTCATAATTCCAATACCCAATGAAAAATTTAATGCTTTATTAGTTTTAAACTTACTATATAAATATTTTTTCCACATTTAAAATTTATTCGGTACGGTTCGGTATTTTTTCGGTTTATTTTTATAAAATAAAAAACCTACCCTAATTATCGGTACGGTTATAGATTTATATAAAAACCTACGATTTCTTTAAAAGAAACCTAAAAATTAGTTCAGTTCGGTACGGTTCGGTCAGTTTAATCGGTTTTTAAATATCCATTGACACCCCTATTTATATATTATGAAAATTATAGTTTCTTGTTTTCATATATCTACTTTATACGATGATATTAAAAATCTATCCCAAATTATAAATCCATCTTTTTTTAAATAAACTTTATAAGAATTGTTGAGTAGATATATCCTAGAATATCGATTAATGAGAGATTTTTTTAAAAAAATTTTACACGAGAGATGCCGATTACTTCTCCGTTATTCGCTAGTGGTGCATTCCCCACGTTGCATGCATGCACGCAGCCGCTTCTTTCACAAATTGCGCTTTATGCCTTCAACTTCTCCTTTACGTACAAAAATTGTGGGAAAAAATATCAAAGCTAATTCTACTCTCTTAATTTAATTCTCTCATTTAAAAAAAAAATTAATTGGACTTTACAAATCTAAAACTGTGTAAATTGTAAAAAGCATTTTACCGTACGTGTTACGTCTATTTAATTTTGTCTTACGATTTCATTAGTGTTTTATACCTCAACTTTACAAGTCATAGAACACGAAATGAATGCCGGCCAGTGACATTTATAAAGGGGAAAAGAACGGATTTTCGCTCTCCCTTTTTTTTAAAGATTCTGCAGATAGCATAGAAACTAATAAAATTCTATGTAAATTATTTTGTATAGCATTTGTAAAGGTCGCTAGCTCTAAGGAAAGAATACAGGTTTATTTTATGTATTAGACATATAGACTGGAGAAATAAGTTTCACAATGTTTGCTACTCAGGATATCATTTGAGTTATGGTGGTTTAATTAGTAACTGTGAAAGAGTAATATATGATTCACTTATTCTGATAACAAAGTCAATTAATTTATTCACACCTAATTCTAAATTAAATGTCGTCTAAATGTTACGAAAGTAAAAATTGTTCAATTAGTAGCTTCTAGCAGTAGTTTTAAACTTTTTGAGTAGGTTTTTTAATATACAATTTCCCCCCAAAATTAAGTAGTCTTTTGATTACAATCGCATTTGAACCTACATCACACCCTATTATGATTTGTATTTGTATAGTGTTAGCTTCTTTCCTTCTTATACTGATACGTAATAGGCTATTAATAGTTAGTTACTCGGTTAGTTAGGAGTCACGCATGTCAGTAGCTCATTGGTAAACTAAATGTTAGTTAGTGGAGTTAGTGGAACAGGTCCATGTAATATGCCTCTACAGAGATTGAGCTCCATACACAATCAATTTACCAAATATTTCATCTTCCTTCTTCTCTGTCAATCTAGAACCTTCCACCATTGAAGGACCTATCGAGCTTGAAGTTCTAAGTGCAGAATTGCACTATTTTTGATATGGTATCATAGCAGTGCTACAAATAATCTCTACATGTTCATCAGTATAATCCGCTGCAATCTCGAGTCTATCGATCTGCTGATTCTTCATTCACTAAGTAGATTTTTTGAGGATTGAACTTTAATGGCAGAAACAACAATCTCCTACACTCATCCTCTGTATCTAGGTCCATCCGACACTCCTGGCATTGTTCTAATTCCTGTATAGCTAACAGGATCAGAGAACTATGGCCTTTGGAGCAAAACGACGAAGATCGCACTATTGGGGAAGAGAAAACCGGGCTTCGTGATTGGAACTTGCTCAAAGGAGTCATATGAGACAGAATTGCATATGCCTCGAGTGCTCATTCGGTCTGGGAAGATCTAAGAGAACGATTTGATAAGGTTAATCATATGAGGATTTTTCAGATTCACAGAGCCATTGCTACTCAATCTCAAGGTACAGACTCTGTCTCTACTTATTTCATTAAGTTGAAAGGTTTGTGGAATGAGTATGATGCTATGGTACTTGCCTCTAATTCAAGAGAATATGCTAAACACTTACAACAACAAAGATTGCTATAGTTTCTAAGTGGCCTAGATGATTCTTATGATCAAGCTAGGAGGCAAATTCTGTTATAATCGAATGAACCATCACTTGATCAAGTATATGCTATGGTAATTGAGGATGAATCACAATGCTCATCTTCTGGTTTGAATGAAAAAAATTGATCCAATGGCAATGCAAGTTGGCAGAGGTCAAGGATATAGGGGGAAAAACCTTTTATGCAATGTGAGCATTGTGGGCTTAGAGGTCACACAAAGGAGAACTGTTAAAATTATAGGGTATCCTGAAGACTTTAAAGGAAAAAAGAAGTTTAATACTAGCAACTTGAATGGACAACCTCGTAGAGGTAATGGCAACTTTGGATGACAATTTGAAAATCAACAATCAGTTAATGCTGTGAACAATGTGTGTGGAAAAGCTGCAAGTGATGAGATTCAATCCCAAAGTTCTTCAACCACCACTGTTTTCAAACCACTCTAGCTGGAAAAAGACCATACTTCACTGAGGAACAATACAAGCAAATTTTGGGACTACTGAGCAAGGACAACAATGATGCCCAAGCTAATATGGTAGGTATTGCTACTTGCTCAATGACTAATAGATTTGCAAATGAATGGATTATTGATTCAGGAGCTACACACCACATAGCAGCAACTTTCCATTGAAAGATGGATTTTATACTAGGAAGACCTCTAAGGATAGTGTGCACCTTGCCCACAGGTGACAAGGTTACAGTTGCATGTGTTGGTGAATCTTGTTTGTTTGGAACTAAATCTATTAGTGATTTATTATTCATACCTGACTTCAAGTTCAATTTGTTGTCAGTATCCAAGCTAACTAGGCGACTCTCATGGTCAGTCAATTTCTTCCCTGACTTTGTCTTATTTCAGGACCTTTACAGTAGTAGGGTAAAGGGGATTGGTAAGGAGAATGCTGGCTGTATATTCTGAGAGAAGCAATAAGCAAAATAAAGGTTGAAAATCATAGATTAGTTACTGCAGTAAAAGGAGAAAAATGCAAGTTATGGCATATTAGGCTTGTACATCCTTTCATACACTAATATGAAGAGTATGAACTTAGAAAATGATGTAAACAATAAGGTGTTGAATAAGTGTCATGTTTGCCCATTAGCTAAGCAAGTTAGACTAGTGCTTCCTATTAGCAGTTCCAAAACATAATTTCCTTTTGCTATTGTTCATATGGATCTCTGGGATCCTTATAAGATTGCTATCCATGATAAGAAATACTACTTCTTGACCATTGGAGATGATTTTAGTAGATATACATGGATTCATCTACTACAGCTTAAATTAGAAGTCATTGTTGTTGTTAAAAACTTTCTTTTGATGATAAAAAAATCAGTTTAGGACTATGGTAAGAGTAGTAAGATCTGATAATGTAAATGTAAGTCAATTTTGCAAGATCTAGCTGGTGTAGTGTACCAGTCTAGCTGCACACATATACCACAACAAAATGGTATTGTGGAGAGAAAGCATAGGCATATATTAGAGGTAGCTAGAGCCTTGAAGTTTCAATCCAAAATGCCAACCAGGTACTAGGGTATTTGCATTAGCACTGTTGTGTACTTGATCAATAGATTACTATCTGTAGCCATTAAAGTAAAGAGTCCCTATGAAATGTTGAATTATAAGCCTCCATATCTGAAGCCTTTAAGGGTAATTGGATGCTTATAATGTTATGCAACCACTATACCAAAAAGGGATAAGTTTGCTGCAAGAGCTAGACTCGCAGTCCTTATAGGATATTCTGAGAGACAGAAAGGTTATCTACTATTAGAATTGGAGAGAAAACAACTGGTTGTAAGTAGGGATATAGTCTGTAAGGAGATAGAATTTCCTTTTGCTGCAAACCTAGACACAGAACAATAATGGTTCCTTGATATAGCTGACAGTGTACAAGATAAAGATGTTCACACCTGCTGCTGTAGTTCACACACCTGATAATCTTGAACCTGAAGAGACAATCTATGAAGGTGCAGGTGATGAACCTGAACAGACTATAACATTATAGAAGGAAACAAGTGCAGGAAGTGGCACCACAAGCAGCAGATGCAATACCTCTACCAACAGTTATCAGAAGATCTACTAAGGAATCAAATGAGCCAATTTGGATGAAGGATTATATAGCACCAAACAAGGCTTTCACTAGATATCCTTTGGAAAATTATCTCTCATATCAAGGTATTACTCCCACTTACTGCAGTTACTTGTCAAAATTTTCAAGCTTGGTGGAATCAAACACTTTCATACAAGCAGTCAAAGACACTAGGTGGATTGAGGCTATGCAACAGGAAATCCAAGCACTATAGGACAACCACACTTGTGAAGTTGTTGATTTACCTGCAATAATGAACACTGTGGGCTCTAAGTGGGTATATAAGATCAAGCATCACGCCAATGGATAGGTTGAAAGGTTCAAGGCTAGATTGGTTGCCAAAGGGTATAGCCAATATAAGGGAGTTAACTATCATGACACCTTTTCCCCTGTGGCAAAAATGGTCACAGTCAGATCTGTGATAGAACTAGCAGTATCCAGAGGTTGGTATTTATACCAAATTGATGTACAAAATGCTTTCTTGCAAAGTGATCTTTATAAGGAAGTGTACATGGAACTACCTGAAGGCTTTAGGAGATAGGGGGAGCATAAAGTTTGCAAGATACTCAAATCCCTATATGGGCTTAAGTAAACCTCTAGTCAATGGAACATTAATGTCATGCCCTGAACCTGGGCCTGAACGTAACATAACACTCGGTGCCTGAGTACATATGACCGAGCGAACCAACTGGCTAGCTGAATCAACATGTGATATCATAACATACTAAATGCAGAAGATAAATTAACACATGCTGGTGTACTAAAAGTCTGGATGCTATAAATCAAAGTGCGAAAATATTAATACAATTTTGAAACATATTTGTAGTCAACATAGCTTAACATGAAAATCCTGAGACTCTGTCTAATTATTACTCTAGCCTATGAAGCCTCTAATGAAGTACTAAATACACTGACTGTCTAAAAATACTGAAGACTGTAAGGTAATGATAATGCCCCAGAAGAACTGGGGATCACCAAGTAGCTGGTACGAGAATCCTAGCGCTCTGAATCATCAACCTGCAAATCATTACCTGCATCGTGAGATGCAGGCCCCGAGCAAAAGGGACGTCAGTGAATCATCAACCTATAAATCATTACCTACATCATGAGATGTAGGCCCCAAGAAAAAGGGACGTCAGTACATTTAAATTTCACTAGTATGTAAAGCAACTGAAAGAAAAAATTATAAATGCTGAAACTAGAACTAAGCTGATAATTGAGAATTGATAATTGATAACTAAAATGATAACTATTAAAACTAAAATAATAGCTGATAACTGATAACTAAATTGGTAACTGATAACAGAACTAATAACTGGTAACTGAACTGATAACTGATAACTGAACTGATAACTGATAACTGAAACTGAACAAAAGAAGTAAGGATAGGAATACTCCCTCTTCTGAATGATGAACAACCTGTTTATCTAAATATTAAACTGCGGCCTCAGGTCCAATATATATATATATATATATATATATATATATATATATATATATATATATATATATATATATATATATATGCACAAATTGCGGCCTCGGGCCCAAGTATACGTATACATAACTACGGCCTCAGGCCCAAAGATGCATAAAGCATTAAATGTGGCCTCAGGCCCAAATACAGGTGTTTAACATTCAGGAACTGAGAATCATATTGCAATAAATGATAGTGAAATACTGAATTACGCTGAGTTACATGATACTGGAATACTGGATCACACTGAGTTACATAATACTGGAATACTGAATAGGACTAGACTGAGACATGCATTCTTGAACTGATTATGAATACTGAAACTTCAACTGTTTATGGCATACTGAGTACTCTATACTAATATTCAGGGGCATTAAGCCCAAGTTTATATTGAATACGAACTGAGCTCGCAATGTTCAGAATGAAAGTCATGAACGAGTTATGAAGCTAGAGAATAGAAGTTCTACAACTATTCAAGAAACTAGGCTTAACTATATTTCAAAGGCAATTGATAACGTAGTGTAGGGAAAATCATTAACATTCCCAACATAGAGAGTTAGCCTCACATACCTTAACTTCCTGCTATTGAGCATAATACAACGTTCGCCAACCCTTCAACTTTAATCTATATCAATACAAGTCAAAGGTATTCCATATTAGCAATCATTCTCATGTTTTAGTCGCTTAAATATTTTCTCAAACACTTGGTGACATAAATCTTCATAGTCCTTATTAATGGTGTCTCTACACCTAATAACACATTCTCTTGCTCCTAGATAAATTCTAAAGTCTCAAATGGTAATAACTAACATTAATATTTATCACCCATAAGGTAAATAACACCCTTAACCAATAATCAACAATCAACACCCCAACCCTATAATAGTTCATGCTTTTCTATCAAATCCATCAACTCATATCTCATGAACTAGGGTTTATAATCATTAAACCAATGCTAGAATCAATTAGAGGGTGAAGACATTACCTTTTTGAAGTTCAATCTCATTGAATTCGAGTTCTAGGGTTTCTTCCCTCAACAATGATGCTCCAATCGAATATCTAATGATATAGAGGGTTTACCCATGTTAATAAGATGTTGGGAAATTGAAACTAATTTAGAATCACCATTAGAACTTACCTTGGGTGGTGGAAGGACCCTTAAGGAGTTAGGTTTTTGAAAGCTCCCCTTTCTAGAGCAAGTTGTTATGTTTTTGGGCTGTGGAGGACGAAATATAGCTTTAAAAAGACCCCCCCACGAGCGTGCCCGCGCTCCTGGAGACCTGACCGCGCAAAACGGCAGTAACACTGCCTCAAAATTAGCGCGGTCGCGCTGTGGGCGTGCTACTGGGCGCGCATATCGCATATTGTTCTGTAAAATGCACATAACTTTTTTCAAAGAGATCCGTTTGGACTCTATAATATATCGTTGGAAAGCTATTTCAAAGGCCTACATCTTTCATTCTATGAGTTTTCTTGAATTCCTTACACATTTGTACTAAACTCTGTTGGAAAATGGACCTTCTGCAAACTTAGTCGATTTTGTCGAATCCTATCACCTCACTTTCAATCTTGATTTTGAAACAACTATTTTCACCCATAATCATCCCGATAGGACTTCATATGTCCAAAATATAACCTTAATACTCCTTTAACTCATTCATACCTAATCCGAATATGCGGGGTGTTACATTATCTCCCCCTTGGGATCATTCGTCCTCGAATGGTTGTCTTGACTGTAACTTCTGCTAACTCCGGACCTTAAACGAGTCTGGTACAAACATGAACTTTCATTAACACTTGTATACTAAACTGAATGAATACATAATTACTGAACTATTGCGATACTAAACTGAATGACTACTGCATTGACTGAATATTGGTCTGCAATGGATACATGAATACTGAACTAACATGGATATATGAATATTGAACTGGCACAAATATTTGAGTAATCTGAGTAATAAGCTGGCGTGAATGTCTAAATATTGGACTAGCATGAGTAGTTGAGTATTGAGCTGACATTAGTATCTGAGTACTGAACTGACATGGGTATCTGAGTACTGAACTGACATGAGTATCTGAGTACTGAACTGACATGAATATATGTGTAATGGAAATTTGAATGTTATAACATGATATGTGAAATACTGGTTGTACCACCGTTAGTTCTGGTGGCAACTCCAAATCATAAGCTATTTGACCGATCTTTTGCAAGAATCTATATGGCCCAATATAGCAGGGACTATGCTTCCCCTTCTTCCCAAAACTCATAACGCTTTTCATAAGCGAAACTTTCAGAAACACCCAATCATCAACTTGAAACTCTAGGTCTCTATGTCACACGCTCAAATAGGACTTTTGGTGTCTTTGAGTTTTCTTCAAACGTTCTTGAATTAACTTAACTTTATCTATAGTCTGATAGACCAAATCGGGTCCTAACAACTTTACTTCTCCAACTTCGAATCAACCAATTGGTGATCTACACCTTCGCCCATACAGAGCTTCGTACGGTGCCATATTGATACTAGAATGGTAGGCTATTATTATCAAGGTCACTGAGAAGTATGTGATCATCCCAATTATTTTTAACATCAAGAACATATCCTCAACTATTTGAATAATATGCTCTGCCTGGCCTTCTTTCTGAGAATGAAAAACTTGTGCCTAATACTTTCTGAAAGAACTTCTAAAAGTTCATTTTAAAGTGAGCACCACAATCTGAAATGACAGACAACGGAGTCCCATGCCTCAGACAATTTCCTGAATGTACAACTTGGTATAATCTTCTACTGAATCTATAGTTTTTACTAGCAAGAAGTGTGCTAACTTGGTAAGTCATTTTATAATCATCCAATCAAATCATGCTTTTACAATGAGCAAGATAATCTCGTTATAAATTTCATATTTACCAGCTCCACTCAAAATATGTGTATTCTGTGATAAAACACTAGGCTTTCTGCTGCTCGACTTTCACTTGCTGACAATTCGGACAATGGGCCACAAAGTCTGCGACGTTCTTTTTCATGTAGTTCAACCAATCAATCTCTTTGGTCATGATGCATATTTGGGGAACCTGGATGGAAAGAATACCTGGAATTTTGGGCTTCTAACATGTTCTTCCCTCTTGAGGTCCAACTATGTCTGGAACACACAATCTGTCTTGGTACCTCAAAGTAACATCATTTCCCCTTATTCAAAATCCATCATCTTATACTTGCGGATCATTCTCTTTTTGTTGGGATCCAAATAACTTTCCTTATTTTCTGTAATTCTTTGCACTCTATGTCAATAACGATTCAATTTCCAACTTACTTCTGAGCTTGGAAAAACTAAATTATTCACATAACAGAAAGCTAATGTATTCACAACTATCATACACAATCTTAATAATTTAACTCTGCTCACACTGCCAATCCTGGAGAAACCACATTTCGATAATTCCTAATGGCTAATCTTCTATAGTTTGCTATCTTATTGCTAGCTGATTGTTTTTCCCAATATCACTGTACTTCGGATTTAACTTAAACTCTTTGGGTTCTAACACGCGTTCGGTATTTCAAACTATCATCCACCCACTAGAGTTAACTTGACTAAGTGAATCAAATTGTACCTCTACTAGCTCTGTTGAAATTGCTAATTTGTTGTATCTACTCGAAACTTACTTAGTATCCTTTTACTAACCACCTGCTAGCATCATATTTTCTTCTCCTGCTTTGGATAACTATACTGAGGAATAAGGTTATTTCTAACTTCGCTCATCATCTGACCCTATTCTATGGTCGTATACTATCCTTTTTTTTCTTTCTAAACTATGTGCATAGATCACACTTAAGGAATTCATCTGCCTTAAATAAAATTAGAATATCTAACCCCAAAATTTCTATATAATACAAAATCATATCATACTATAAACATCTGCGGTAATCACTTAGTCACATAACCTAAGGGGGAACTACCATATCTTTTATCTTACATCAGTAGCTGATTCTACTAACGTGGTACTTTTAGTTCTGATTTGAATAAATCTAAACAACTTAAAATCATTCCCTGAAATTCACTATTGACTGCTCTCAGTTCTCATTGCATACATCATATCTTCTAGTCATTTTCATGAGCTATGCGAAATCACATCTTTGGTAATAACAAACATTTCTAATTCCTAGGTATTTTACCCTTATGCTCTTTTCTGTCAAAAACTATAGTGAGCAATGTTAGGGTCTGACATCTGAACTGTCATCATCCAACTTGTGGCTCCATTTGCAAGAATTAAAAGAAATTTTTCTCTGAGGTAAAACACATACGATTACCATACACAAACTTTTCCTTCAGAGTATACTATTATCTGATAAATCACTTGCTACACCATCCGGCGATTCTTGGGTCTTAATCCGGACCTAAAATATGCGAAGATTTCGCTATGATCACTGTTACTTATATTTTCTTTTAGCACCCACAGGCATCACTGTATAGAATTTTGATACACTGAAAATTAGAGATCTACTAAGGAATCAAAGAAGCCAATTTGGATGAAGAATTATATAGCACCAAACAAGGCTTCCACTAGATATCCCTTGGCAAATTATCTCTCATATCAAGGTGTTACTCCCACTTACTGCAGTTACTTGTCAAAATTTTTAAGCTTGGTGGAACCAAAGACTTTCAGACAAGCAGTATAGGTGGATTGAGGCTATGCAACAGGAAATCCAAGAACTGCAGGACAACCACACCTGGGAAGTTGTCGATTTACCTGCAGGAAAGAACATTGTGGGCTCTAAGTGGGTATATAAGATCAAATATTATGCCAATGGAGAGGTTGAAAGGTTCAAGGCTAGATTGGTTGCCAAAGAGTATAGCCAGTAGGAGGGACTTGACTATCATGATACCTTTTCCCCAGTGGCAAAAATGGTCATAGTCAGATCTGTGATAGAACTAGCAGTATCCAGAGGTTGGTAATACCAAATGGATGTACACAATGCTTTCTTGCAAGGTGATCTTTATGAGGAAGTGTACATGGAACTATCTGAAGGCTTTAGCAGATAGGGAGAGCATAAAGTTTGCAAGTTACTCAAATCCCTATATGGGCTTAAGCAAGCCTCTAGGCAATGGAACAGTAATGTCACGCCCCGAACCTGGGCTTGTGCCTGACTACATGTGATCGAGCGAACAAACTGGCTGGCTGAATCAACATGTGATATCATAACATACTGAATGCGGAAGATAAACTAACACATGCTGATATACTAAAAGTCTGGATGCTATAAATCAAAGTGCAGAAATACTAATACAATTTTGAAACATATTTGTAGCCAACATAGCTTAACATGAAAAGCCTGAGACTCTGTCTAACTGTTACTCTAGTCTATGAAGCCTCTAATGGAGTACTAAAAATATTGACTGTCTGAAAATACTGAAGACTGTAAGATAATAATAATGCCCCGGAAGAACTAGGGATCACCATATATTCCTATGTAGAGATTGAGCTTAATATTTACCAATATTTCATCTTCCTTCTTCTCTGTCAATCTAGAACTTTCCACCATTGAAGGACCTATCGAGCTTGAAGCTTTAAGTGTAGAATTGCACCATTTTTGACACATACCTTAAGGTGCAACCCTTCCCGTGATCCTGCGTGAACGCAAGATACTTTGTGCATCAGGCTGCTTTTAATGCAAGCGCTTTGAAAAATGATTAAATTATCTCTAAGATATATATAATTCAACTAGCGGTAGCAATTTGAGCCCAAACCCATCCATCCCGCCTAAAGATTAATGGGTTGTGATACAAATATTTTAACGTAGAAATTGCACAGGGCGTCCTATTTGGTCGCCCCCATTTAACCTATACCCATTTTTTTAAAAACTTTTAACTTGTACCCACTTTTTAAAAAACTTCAGCTCCCTTTCTCCCTTGCAGCTCCATTTTAGCTTCTGCTTCTTGTGCTTTCCTTCTCTCTTCTGCTATCGTTTTCTCTTCCTTTGTCCTTGCTGCTGCTTTCTCCACTGCGTTGCTTACCTCTTCCTTTTATCCTTGCTGCTGCTTTCTCCACTGCATTGCTTACTTTCTCCTTCACAGAATGCATCTTCTTCTTTCTTCTTTGCCTTGCGTAGAATACTACAGTTGTTGATAATGTAGTAAATTGAAGGTTCTGTAGTTTGTGGAAATAATTAATAGTAATTAAATATAACTATAGCTGAAGTTATGTGAAAAGAGTGTTATTTGGGGTAGTAAACATACAATGAACTAAATAACTTCAGCTCTATAGCTGAAGTTTTCCGGTTACAAAGATAAAGAGCTGAAGTTTTCTGGTTGCAAAGACAAAAACTTTAGCTCTAGAGCTGAAGTTTTCCAGTTACAAAAGAAAAACTTCAGCTCTAGAGATGAAGTTTTTATCTTTGTAACCGAAAAACTTCAGCTCTAGACAAGGACTGAACTTGACTAAACTTTTAGATCTCTGGTCTGCCTTACCCGTCCAGATATAAAACGGCAATCTTTCTACTAAATATGACATCCCGTCTCACAAGTACATTTAATAAGTCTTGTGGTAGCTTATCAATGTCATCTACTGACTTTGCCGGTTTGTCTTAATATTCATGCTGCCCATTCATTTCCTGCCCGTAGCTTAATACTAATCAATATCATGCCTCCTATTCACCTATCCCTATCCTGCGACGTTCTTTGTTGGCTGTCTTGGAAGAAGTTGGCAGAAGACATGCATATATTCTTTGCTAAAATAGCTCAAGTGTCAACTGTTTTTTTATGGCTAGGTAGAATAGCTGAAAGGTGTGTTTGTTTCCTTGAAGGATTGTTGTTTCAGCTTGATAGGATAGCTAAAACTATGTCTGCAATTGGCCTCTCCATTTTGAGATACAGTACATTGTCTCAGCATTTTCATTGTGTGAGCTGAAGTTTTTGTCTTTGTAACCGGAAAACTTCAGCTTTAGAGCTGAAGTTCGCCAGCTATAAAATAAAAACTTCAGCTCTAGAGCTGAACTTCAGGCCCGACTACTAAAATGCTGAAGTTTTGCGTGATTGCCTTTGCTACTTCAGCCCCGTGTGCTGAAGTTATGTGAAAAAGCGGGTGCGCTTGCAATTTTTTTTGCAAAGCGGGCACAAGTTAAAATGTGGCACAAAAAACGGGCATAGATGCAAATTCCTTATGGGTTATTTGGGCTGAGTCCAAATTAACACATTATTTTTTATAGCCCATTCTGACCCATTAATTAGCCCAAATACAACTCACGAAACTCACTCAAAACAAATAGATCTCATCCCAACTTATCTAGAAATTTACTTAGTTGCCCCAATTTTACTTTTTTTTTTTTTTAGTATTTTCAATTTTTTATTTTTTTGCACCACCCACCTACCCCTAAACCCTCCCCCCCAACCAAAGTATTGAGTTCAGATATTGAAAATTTTGAAATCCCTAGTAGCTAGATTGAGCGCTTCCCCCTTTAATGGGTGCTATGCGACGTGAATCTAGATTAGTAGGCCACTGGATTCCGGACACCGGACAATAATAACTATATAAAAAAGGGAATATATTTTAAATAATAAGAAACTATTGATTATACCTCCTATTACCAGGCCAATTAATTGTACATGTAACGTAAGGAACTGTCAACAGTAAGAGCAAATATCAAACATAATTTCTGTTTCATTCTGGTGTATAATTATCACGTGAATATGCATATTAGCCACAATATGTGTTCATTTCCAACAATAAAAATGCTAAATATGACAAAGGAATGTTATAAAGCCAAATCACTTGCCAATGTTGTAGCACTATGCAATACACTTCATGCCAAAAAGTCAATTAACTGAATAAAGATTAGAAAACTGTTTTCTGTGAGGGAACTTTACACCTTTTTCTGAAGAAGTTTATGTTAGTCTTTGATAACTACATTCGGTTTTTCTTATTTCAAAAGTCCTCTATTTTCTTTATTATTTTATTCTGCTTAATGAACCGAAAAAGAAAGAGAAAAGGAAAACCAGTTCAGGTCATTGACATATTATGTCAAAAGAGAAAAAGACTTCCAATCCACATAAGCTCAAAGTGCTTCCTTTAGCTTCTTCCAAAAACCTTTTGTTAGTAATAAATGTTTAGATCTTTTATTTTTTATTTTTTTGTGTCTAAAGTCTTTAACATGTGACCAAGATATGCTAATACTTCTCTTCTTTCTCAAAAATTTCGATGTTGGAGTAAAGTAAGTTACATTTTTCAGTTTTCTTGCTTTTTATTCCACATGTATTTCACGAAAAACCACTCTTTCATGAAGTGTAAAACTGAATAATTAAAAAAAAAAGAAACAAGTTGTAGAGCTCTATTATAAATATCTCAACACAAACTTCTCAATTACTCATCATCTCAACTCTAATCTTCTCAGGTTTAGTCTTTAATCATTTCATAGCTCATCAAAAAGATAAAAATGGAGAACCCCATTTCTTCTCTTTTTCTTATTTCACTTGTCTCCATTTTCTTGACTGAAGCCATAGCTGATGTTGTGACATTAAACGTGCTGAATTTGGGGGCCAAACCAGATGGAAAAACTGACTCAACAAAAGCTTTTTTAACTGCTTGGACAGCAGCTTGTGGCTCTTCAAAACCAGCCACCATATTTGTTCCACAAGGAAAATATTTGGTTAAACAAATACATTTTAAAGGAAAATGCAAGAATAGAGCCATAACGTTCCAAATTGATGGCATACTCGTTGCACCCTCTGATTATAATGTGATTGGAAATGCAAAAAATTGGCTTCTGTTTGAAGGTGTTGATGGAGTTTCCATTCACGGTGGAATTCTTGATGGTCAAGGGACTACTTTGTGGAGTTGCAAAACCTCCGGCAACAACTGCCCGAGAGGCGCCACGGTACGTAAGTTGTAACATTTTTACGCTATCAGTGTAATTATCACGCCACGGCGCCACGATACGTAAGTTCCATTCATGGTGTAAATACTGCTTTTGAACTGAAATAAAATTCAACAAGCTAAGTAGATGTTTAAAACTCATCAGAATATTTATGTGCTAACAAAGTGTTTATGGCTTTATTGATATTTGCAGACTCTTGGATTTTCCAACTCTAACAATGTAGCAATAACAGGACTAACTTCATTGAATAGCCAAATGTTTCATATTGTCTTCAATGGGTGCAAAAATGTGAAGTTGCAGTCCCTCAAAGTTTTTGCCTCTGGCAAAAGCCCGAATACTGATGGCATTCATGTTCAATTATCGTCTAACATCTCAATCTTGAACTCGAAAATCAGTACTGGAGATGATTGCATATCCGTTGGTCCAGGAACTACTAACTTGTGGATCCAAAATATGGCTTGTGGTCCTGGCCATGGAATCAGGTAATAATAACTGCAAAAACCAGTCCATTATAGCATTTATAGGTTAGGGGTAAAATCTGCGTAAATACTATCAGAGGTGGACCTAGGATTTGAAGGTCGAGGCCTTTGTATATAGGGTGCCTACTATTAATATGTTACTATTTTCTAAAGACATATATATGTATACATGAAAGTTTTGCTGAACTTTACGGGTGTCAGTGACCCCTCTACTTGTTGCATAGGTCCGCCTCTGCATACTACCATCTCCAGACACTACTTATGAGATTAAACTGGGTTCTTTTTCTTCTTGTTGTTGTTGATGTCCATTTTAAGTGGGATCTGTAATATGGGAAATAAGGTAGGGAACACACTATAATAGGTTAAAATACACTGATTGTGTAAAAATATTTACAATGTCAATGAATAAGTTAAATCCCTAAAATTGGTGGTGAATTTTGTTGCAGCATTGGGAGTTTAGGCAAGGATTTTGAAGAAGCAGGGGTGGAAAATGTGACAGTCAGAACAGTTATATTTAAGAACACACAAAATGGTGTGAGGATCAAAACATGGGGCAGACCAAGTACTGGCTTTGTCAATAATGTTCTTTTCCAGCATGCTACAATGATTAACGTTCAAAATCCAATTGTTATTGATCAAAATTATTGTCCATATAACAAAAATTGTCCCGGCCAGGTATGAATTTTCACCATTATCTTTTAGTTTAAGATTGGACTAATAATTTAGCAGACAATTTTTGTTTCCTCATTTTCTCTTGGATATTTAACTTTGTCAATAGATGTCAGGTGTGAAAATTAGTGATGTTACATATCAAGATATCTATGGAAGTTCAGCAACACGAGTCGCAATGAAATTTGATTGCAGCAAAAGAAATCCATGCCAAGGAATAAAATTGGAAGATGTACATCTCACTTATAAAAATCAACCAGCTGCTCAAGCTTCATGTGCTAATGCAGCAGGAACAACTTCTGGCATAATTCAACCTACCAGTTGTTTATAAGGGAAATCAAACAGAGAAATTGTTTCTCACTATTCATTGTAATAGCATGTCTTTCTCCATTAGATGTGTCAATTACATGTTTTAATTGTTACATTTAGGCAAGTATTAAATATTTCTATCCGAATTTTGAACTTCCTATAAGTTCCAGTAATCTTTGTAGTTCTGTAAAAGCATGTGGTTTAACTGTTTTGGCATACAACTCTAAGAAAATTGCCTTTAAGTATTCAAACTAAGTTATGCAGCATCAGTCTTTTGTGGGCTCTTTTAGAAGCTAAACATGCAATCAATATGGTTTCCAGTATTATTGAATGCATACAGTGATGATGTCCATCTCATTTGAAGAAGTATTAGGCATGTGCCTAATAAAAGTTTCTTTGGTTTGGTAGCCAACCTTGTTGACTTGTTTTGGTTAGGTAGCCAACTTTGTTGAATTA
>MU668288.1:0-10674 GCA_026770625.1 Nicotiana glauca
GACGAGCAAAGGTTTAAGTGTGGGGTGTTGATAATAGGTGAATTTGACTATAATCACGCCTTAAATAATTACCTTCTTATGTTGTCTTGATGATAAATATGACAACAAAATGCTCTTATTAGTGTTTTTCATGATTTATAGGTGATAAATGGCTAAGGAAGGCTAAGGAGCAATTTTGGAGTCAATATTTGAGAAAAGAGTCCAAATATGCAAATTCCCATTGAAGTCACGTCATACCAGCCCTTAGGATTCAGAGGCACTGTTTGGTCGCGGTTCTACCGCGATCGCGGCGGAACCGCGGTGGAAGGCTGATGCAGAATCTCAGAGAATCAAAGAGGTTGATTGGCAGCGGTTCTACCGCGACCGCGGGAGAACCGCGACAGGCGACGAAACTTCAGGGGTCAAAGTGTAAAAATGGGATTTTAGACCAAAACCCTATTTAAAAATATTAGACTTCGCCCAAAGGAGGCATATATTGAATTTTAGAGTACTTTTGCAAGGAAAAACTATTGTGAGAGATTTCTCAAAACATCTTTCTTCTTTTCTTTTGATTTTTATGGTGAATTCTATTTTAGTTGATTTACCCATTATCATGAGTAGCTAAATTTTTAATCTAAGGTTTTGATGGAACCCGTTGAGAATTACTTGGTTGCTTTATCAATTTAATTAGGTATTGTTGTTTAATCTCTAATTTTTCATATACGTTTTGATTGTGGAATAGTTGAAAGGGCCCTCAATTATCCGTTCCTATTTATTGTGAATCTTCTTGAGAGAGAGTGCATATTTAGGTGATTGTATGAACAACATCACTTCCGGAGTATAGACGAGAGTCATAANATGATTGTTAGAGATAGATAAATCCGAATTATAAGACATATACAACCAAGGAAAAGACCAACATGGGAAATCAATACCTTAGATCTTCTTTATACTGTTTACACATTAAGCGAATTTACTTTTTAGTATTTATTAATTCAGTATTAGCTGTTAGAGAATCAACAATTGTGAATCCGAAAGTTTGAGAAAACAGGTTGTGGGAAATTGAGTAAATCTGACAGTGGTAATTGGTGGGTTAATTCTCTGTGGTTCGACTCTGGGCTACAATACTCAGAATATATTTGCAACGCCCGCATAGTCTTTTGTGAGACTNAGTATAGTCTTTTGTGAGACTCAGTTGAGCGTGATCAATACTAACTAAGACGGTTATACCACATTTGTCCTGATTGTTTTAGACCATACAAAGATTTTTGCAATTTGATTGAAAATATTTCCCGGGACTTTGAATTATGTGCTTTAGGCATTTTGAATCCCTCGGAAATTTTCATGTATATCTCATTATCAAGTGAGCCATAAAGGTAGGCGGTAACCACATCCATTAAATGCATGTCAACCTTTTCATGGACAATAAAACTAATGAGATAATGGAACGTTATAGCATCCATAACGGCTGAATATGTCTCTTCATCATCGACACCAGGCCTTTATGAAAATACTTGTGCAATAAGGCGTGTCTTATATCTTTGTACCTCATTTTTCTCATTCCTCTTGCATACAAAGACCTATTTATATCCAACAGGCTTAACACCATTAGGTGTTTGGACTACATGCCCAAAAACTTCACGTTTTGCAAGTGAATTCAACTCTGATTGGACTGCTTCTTGCCATTTTGGCCAATCACGTCTTTGTCGGCATTCTCCAACAGATTGAGGTTCAAGATCATCACTATCTTGCATAATGCTAGATGCAACATTATATACAAATACATAATCCACCACTATATTCACTCTATTCAAATTTGTCTCAATATAGATTGGATTTATTGATAGTTCCTTATTTTCTTGAGTCTCGGGCTCAGTGGATTCCTCATGAATCTCAGAATTTATCAAAATCGTGGATTTCTTCATGAGATTCTTTTGTAGTGTAATTTTGATCATTTATTTTCCTTTTTCTAGGATTTCGATCTTTGGAACCTAATGGTCTGCCACGTTTTAGGCGTGCTTTTGACTCACTAGCTATAACACTAGAAGATTGTCCAACATTGGAACATTCTCTGTAGGGATATGTGATTTTATTATCCTTTTCAAATCCGTAAATGCGTCTGGCATTTGATTTGCTATTCTATGCAAATGGATAATTTTTTGCACCTCTTTTTTACAAATAGAGGCACGTGGATCAAGATAAGAGAATGATAGATTTTTCCACAAAATTTCCTGTTTGGTTTCACCAACTTCTCCCCTTAATTTTGGGAAAAGTGTCTCATCGAATCGACAGTCTACAAATAGTGCAGTAAATAAATCCACCGCCAACGTTTCGAGGTAACGAATAATGGAGGGCGATTCAAACCCAACATATATTCCTAACCTTTTTTGCGGGCCCATTTTGGTGCGATATGACGGTGCTACAGGCACATATACTGCGCATCCAAAAATTCTTCGATGGGATATATTAGGTTCATGGCCCAAAACTAATTGCAACGGGGAATATTTATGATAATTTGTCAGTATGAGACGAACTAGCATTGCTGCATGCAAAATGGCGTGACCCCAAATAGAAGTGGGCAGCCTCGTCTTCATGCGTAACAATCATGCTATCAATTACAGACGTTTAATTAAAGACACTGCAAGACCATTTTGAGTGTGAACATGAGCTATAGGATGTTCCACTTTTATCCCAATTGATAAGCAATAATCATTAAATGTTTGGGATGAAAACTCAGCAGCATTATCAAGTCTAATAGACTTAATTGGATAATCGGAAATTGTGTCCGTAATCAAATTATTTGTGCCATTAATTTTGCAAACGCGAGGTTGCGAGATGACAATAGGCACACATGGGACCATCAGAAGATGCGTCTATTAAGACCATAAAATGTCTAAAAGACCCACTAGGTGGGTGAATAGGTCCACAAATATTCCCTTTTATACGTTCCAAAAATGCAGGGGACTCAATTTCAACCTTTGTTGGTGATGGTGTAATAATTAACTTGCCTTGATAACAAGAAGTGCAAGAAAATTTATTATTTAAAAGAATCTTTAAATTCTTTAATGAATGCCCATTTGAATTTTTTATAATTTGTCTCATCATAATTGATCCAGGGTGTCCCAGTCGATCATGCCAAAGTACAAAAGTATTGAAATCAGTAACCTTTTGGCTTTGGTAGAATGTGTATCAATTGCACTAATTCTTGTCCAATACATGCCTACAAGATAAAGATGGGAACTTCTCAATAACCTTATTTGGCCAGAGACATTTTTGGTAATGATGAGATATTCAAGATTATTCTCATCTTTTGTCTCAATATGATATCCATTTCGACGGATATCTTTAAAACTCAACAAGTTCCTCTTGGACTTGGAGGAGAACATTGCATTCTCTATGATAAGTATTGTTCGCTTAGGCAGAGTTATAGTAGCTCTTCCAGAGCCTTCAATTAATTTACTACTACCAAAAATTGTAGTAACATCTGCCTTACACATACTTAAATGAGAGAAATATTTCTTCTCTTTAAATATTGTATGTGTCGTACATGAATCAACTAAATAAATATTTTTACAATTTAACTTTGATCCAAGTTTGCTTTGTGAGATATCCATATTTGCTTCCCATATTTTGACATACAAAAGAAATATATGAATAAACATTAGTATATTTTTGTCTATTAAATAAATTCGTAAATTTATTCTAGCATTTAATAAGGAAAAAAATTAAATGAATGGATATGCTAAAACAATATCTAGATTTATTATCTTAGACGTTGGTTACTATTTATGGATAAAACAATCTCTAAGTTGCAATTACTAAAATTTTTACCAAACAAAAACGAAACACAACTTAGATGAATTATAAATTATAATTGTGAGAACAATTTATTTATTTATTTATTCTACTGCATCGAGTTTTATACAATATCATAGCATAAGCAATGTGCATTAGGAGTTCGGAATGTATCAGGTATCTTTCAGTGATGCAGTATCCTCACATAGTTGATCTCAAAATCATCTATTTCCTAAGCGTTCTGGGACAATGTTTCTTCTCAGAGTTAACATACAAGTAGGAGAAACAATTAACTTGAAAATCCATTTTACCGTGTATATTTTATTTGATAGACAACAATTATAACTTTAATAAAGAATATTACAATCCTTAAACTAAGCAAACTAAAAATATTGTTTAAAACAAAAAATAAAATTATATTTAATCAAAACGAACTAACACTATTTTATAAAACAAATAATATTGATTGATACTAATGACTACTACTCATGTAAAGAATTATGATTACATGATGTTTATTCACTAACTCAACGAATAGCCAAAATAAAAATAAAAAATTAAACTACTCAATCATCTTTAACCACGGATCCATCACCGATCAAGTGGTCTATTTTTCCATCAGGGCGCTCAAAGAAGTCTGCCACATCCAAGTGGGTGATGTCAAAATTATTGTCAGAAACAAAATTGGCTTCAGGTCCTTTATTCTTTAGAGATGCTTGATAAAGTTCAACCAAATATCTTGGTACACGACAAATATTTGCCCAATGCTCTTTTCTACCACAACGATAACATTCAGTTTCTTAACCATTTGCCTTTGGCTTCCCATCTTTCCCTTTCCACTTTTGGTGGTTATTTTTCTTTGAAGGGTGATTAACACCAGGAAAATTTCTTCCTTGTCCATGGCCACGGCCACGACCACGACCACGAATAGGGCCACGGCCTTTTCCACGCTTAGCATAATGGGAATACATCTCATCCACTTTAGGCAATGGTGTAAACCCAGTGGGTCGATTTTCGTGATTTCTCATGAGCAAGTCATTGTTTCGCTCGGCTACAAGGAGAAGAGAAATCAGTTCAGAGTACTTCTTGAAACCTTTCTCTCTATACTGCTGTGGCAGAACCATATTGGAGGCATGAAATGTTGTAAACGTTTTTTCAAGCATATCATAGTCAGTGATAGTATCTCTACAGAGTTTCAATTTAGAAGTAATTCTGAACATCGCAGAAGAGAAACAGACTTAAAGTCTTGGAGCCTCAGATGAGCTCAATCATATCATGCTTGTGGAAGAGTGACCAACTTTAAGTTGTCATATCTTTCCTTTAAGCCATTTCACAAAACAAGTGGATCTTTAACTGTGAGATATTCTATTTTCAACCCTTCATCAAGGTGATGGCGCAAGAAAATCAAGGCCTTAGCACAGTCTTGGGTGGATGCTTTAGTTTCGTCTTTAATGGCGTCTCCAAGACCCATTGCATCTAAATGGATTTCAGCATCCAACACCCATGTCATATAGTTCTTGCCCGAAATTTCAAGGGCAACGAACTTTCTTTTCATAATGTCAGTCATAATTAAAAAGAGGATGAAAGTTATACCTTAATCTTCTCAAAGAGCTTCTTGAGACGGTAGAGTCTCGTGCTGATAACATGTAATGAAACAATAAAAGAAGAAGAACAATATTGGAGAGAAAGAGAGAAAGGAAATTCTTATTGAATTTTTGGGATAATTTACAATGGGGTAAGACCCCTCTATTTATAGGAAAATAATGACTTAGCCACAAAGTAAAACTCTGTAAAAGATAGACATTCACTCTAAATAGAATTCTATTCACGACAATTTCATTAATGTTATTCGTTTACACTTATAATTCAGACAAATATAGTGGTATCATGTATCTTGCAGTTGTTTGTTCGATTGTTTGTAATGGAATATATTCAGATTATCGAGCCAGTAGATCTATAACAGTACAACTAATAAGCATTACCTTTGTTATTCTGCAATTTATTATCTTTCATTAAAAGAAAACGAAAAGAATAAACGTACTTCAAAATTCATTGAAAGAAAAATAGAAAAACACACATATCTGGGTGAGTTTATTCTGTGAATTAGTCTCTCGTGCTTGCCCTTGCTGATTGAAGCTAATTTGAACAGAATATTTGTACCCACATATCTGGGTGAGTTTAATATTTAAAAGGAAATTTTACCACCATTAAAGATATACTCACTTTTTATTATAAATCAAAATTATTTTAGAATATTACTTTATATAATTAATTTTTATCTCATATAACAAAATATGTATTTATGGTATATACTACCAATATACTACTCCGGTTTTTCTATGTATTTCTTTCAGTTATTCTCTCTCTAAACATAATACTTATGCATGATTCTCTCTCACAGCACGATTCTCTCTCACGTTCAACGTTTTTGCTCCAAAAATTCGTGGTAAGTGTTAAAAAAAATTTGTCCAGTTCAGGCTTCTTCTTTTTCTCTTCACTCTTTTTTTTTTTTTAAATTTTCACCATTATTAGGTTTTCAGCAAAAAAAAATCTAATTTCGTCTTCAATGGCTAATTCAACAACTCCTAAGAGGGTTACATGAGGTATACCCATTAAAGCACTCAATTTTGATGGGCCATCTTTCGATCTGCGAATCGCTCAAGAGGAACATGTATTTGCAGGTTCATCAGCAACCATGGAAGCCGAAAGGCGAACAAAAATATGCGATGACCCTATGAAACAAGGTCAAGATGAGAAATCTTCGGAAAAAATCAACAGTTGTTGTTCCTCAAGTTTCTGTACAAAACTTAGATGTATTTGAGTCCGCATATACTAATTTTAGTTTACATTTATTCCTCTATTCCATAGCTTAAAAGAACGCAAGAATAAGGTGGATTTTTCCGTGGGCCCTCACCATCTGAATCAATTCTGAACGAACAGTATCTCTATGACAGATGTATGTATATGTATTTGTGTTCATAAAAATACACTAATAGTTCTATCATTATTACCATAACTCAAAGTTATTTTTTGTCATAATCAGTGTATTTTGATGTATTCATGTCTGAGTTCTGTATTCATGTACTCATTGTGTTGTATGTATTATATTTTGTATACAATGAAAATAATGTATTTCATATATACATGTTGCAGCCAAATGCACACGCAAGTATATGCGGTCGTCAAGTAATAAAGTGACTAAAAGTCGAATGTCGAACCCACGAGTACTTGTGATTAACTATTAACTAAATTAGATTATCCCAATTATCTAAACAAGAATTAAACCTAGAAGTATTTGATTCTAAACTAATTAAATAAAGAATATAAATTATGAACTTTTAAGAGAGAGAAAGAGCAGATATTTATGATATCAATCTAATGAAAACGATCTAGGGTTATGGGCTATCTAACATTCCTATTGTATTCTTCAATTGAATTGACTAACTAATTTATCTAGTTTATTGGTTGACAAGGTTAATATTACTCATAGGAATCTGTCGAGTTCTTACTCGTCTATTCAAGC
This sequence comes from Nicotiana glauca, assembly GCA_026770625.1. Classification (NCBI taxonomy): domain Eukaryota; kingdom Viridiplantae; phylum Streptophyta; class Magnoliopsida; order Solanales; family Solanaceae; genus Nicotiana; species Nicotiana glauca. The sequence continues at coordinate 7,298 of MU668288.1, forward strand.
TAACCTAACTCCTATATGTCTATGGAATTAGAATCAACAAGAACGCATTTATAATTCCTGTAAATCAACCAAGCAAGACAATTAGGTATATGTCTATCCTAACCACGAATCCGTTCCCCGACGCCCAGGTTGAAGAACTTGCTCTACTCAATCCTATATGCAATCTAGAATTCTCACTTTCGAGTTCAACTCTAGATTCGTAGATAGTTTTCAATTGGTGATCAAGCAATCAAATAATTAAGTGCAGGATTGAATAAATAAACCAACATGATAAACTAAGAAATCAAAATCAATATCCGAATAACAATAGTTATGAAAGAACCACAACCCTAGAACGTGAAGTTTAGCTCCACATAGACATGGTAGCAAAACAACAAATCACACAAAGAAATATAAAAAGACTAAGTTGGTGGAAGAAAAGATGAAACCCGACTTCCACGGCGGCTCTGTGCTTGTGTTTTCCTCTCAAAAACGTCCTCTTCTCTCAAAATACAATTTTTTCATCTATATATACCAAATAGGGTTGGGCTCAAACAATTATACCTTCTCCAATGTGAAAAAGGACACTTTTCTCGGGTTTGACTTGGTCGCGCTAGTGGCCCAGTATTCTGCCTGACGAGCGCAATCGCGCTATTGACGCGAATGTTTCACCCTTTTCCGTTTCGAATTTGAAAAAACGTAAAACATGAAAGTTTTAGCTCTTTGAGTTAGATTTCCAACCATATATTGTGGATCCAAAATAAAGTTATGAACAAAAAATTATATCTATTTTACTAGACAGTGCACAATATGCCTACTGGAGTCTTCGTTTGCTCTAACTATCATCCGTTGGCCCCCCAACACAATTCCGGATTAATTACTTGAACTTCCACTCAACTTTAAAGCTCCAAATCACTTTAGTTCATTCCATAATATCTATATAGCTCGAAATCACTCCTACAAGGCATAAAACACACCATTGGTGCAAAACACTAGCGATTAAAGCTCAAACTCAATTAAAGTGTAGTAAATTAGAGTGTAATAAGCGACTAAAATATGTAATTATAGCCTATCATAAACACCCCACACTTAAAAGTTGCTCGTCCTTGAGTCAACCAAAAATTTACTCTATCTATGAGCACTTAACATCTTAACACATTTGGAGCATACTACACCAATGACCATGGTTGATAGCAACTATTAAACTCTAGCATATGCAATCACCATACACTTCCCTTTACTTATATCATTCTTCAAAAATAGTCAAACAAAGACAATATGCTCATAACAATCCTAGCCTCAAAAACCGACCCAATGTCACGATGCACTCATGGCTTGAAAACCCAACGTCGTAGAGAAGTCTAATAACGTTACCTATCCCTCATGAAGCCATGTGCCCTCACAACAAGAACAATAGAATACGTTGAACCCACACAATCAAATATAATGATCAAATATAATTTAAAGACTCATATATATATATATATATATATATCAAAGCACTCTCTCTCACACACAAAAGAAGTCATGTGCATGCACTTGGTACCATAGGCTTGCCCTTAATGTAAATCTCTATTAATGTAGGCTCGCTCGATCTAAAATCAATTAGGTCTTTTTTATGGTTGTAATGTGGGCTAAGGGACGGATAGGATATATTTAGGAATAGTGACTAACCCTCCTAATCACTTTAACACACCACATAATCAACTTTAAGCGCAAATTCTTCAATCCACTTCACTTTCACATACAATATCACCCCAAAAATGCTCCCTTCTTCTTTAAGCACTACATTAATTCATATCCACTAGCAGGAACAAGACAACAATATATTCATCTCTATTTTTTTCCTTCAGATTATTCTTTTCTTTTTTTTTTAATTTCTGCTAATGGTGTATTATTTTACAAAACAAGCGCATCTTTCTTCCTTTTATTGGTTTCACTCAATAGACACCCCACACTTAGTTCCTTTTTACTTCTTTTAGCGCTCATCTCACAATTAAAGTGCTTTAAGAGGAAAAGGGATCAAAACAATATCAATTAAGAATAAAAAAGGTATAGGCTTGTAATGTGGGTGCCAAATAAAAGTCTATAGGCTCAAAATGGTTAATTAGGGATAAATTTTATTTGTGATAAGTAATAAAGCTCAAAAAAGATCAAAGAAAGCCTAAAATCACTTTTTAAACCGAACATCACCTAAAATTTCGCTTCAACTCACATAACGGGCAAGTTCTAGACATAAGTATTGACATAGACTATACAAAAATCTCACCACACATGGCACATGACTCATTAAGAATGGTCTCATTCCGACTCTCAAACAAATGCAAGTATTCACGGAGCCACGAGATATTAAGCATGAAGCACAAAGTGAACATAAGTCAAGAAAACGAGACATAGGCATCACAAGACATGCTATCCAACTAAGCAAGGCATCATCAATAATTTCAAATCATAGGGAAGATACTACACATGTCAAAGCCTAAATATGCTACTATCAAACAAGTCAAGGGCGCCTAGGTTCGTCATTCTTCCTCCATTTATTCCCTAAATTCTAATCTACTCTAAAAAAAATACTACTACCCGGTTCAAACTACATCACATGGAAAAGAACCGTTGCACAAAGAAAAACAATGGGGGATTATTGCTACCTAAAAAAAATAAAAGACACATTTTTGGATTTTTTTAATTTTTCACCATTTTTTTTTTATTGGACCTTAATCCCTCAAGAAAGTTGTCCACAAAATCCATCGTCGGGAAAAGTCCAAATTTTTCGATTTTTTTTGAAAAAAATTATTACACTAAGAACGAGTACTATAACTAAGCTAACATAGCACAAAAAATCACCCACACAATCTCCTCACCCCACACTTAAAATTGTGCAATGTCCTCAATGCACAATAAAAATAACAAGAGGGTAAAAGAGACTCCCTGGTAGGCCAAAGGTCGAAGCATTAGCAGCTCACGGGATACTCAGACTTCTTCCAGGTAAGATCCTTTGTGCGGTCACCCCACACTTATTTCAACCACATAGCTCACTTTTGCATACTTCCAGTGGCTTTTCTTCTATGCTCATAATCCTATAAAAAAATGCTACAAAGATTAAAAAAAATAAGAATAAGAATAAAAGAAAGTTGTAAAGTTGGGTTGCCTCCCAACAAGCGCCTAATTTAAAGTCGCGGCACGACTTGAACCAATTTTTGTCTCTACCTTGAACTTATGAATTGTACCCCTAACATGGATCCAGTCTATGGCTATGCACCTTTGGTGGGGCTACAAAGATAACCAGGTCAAATAATAAATTTTTTATTTTGCACCTCTCGGCTTTTAGATGAGGAATGTAATTTTTGCTTTTTGGCACAACAAATTCAAGAATATAGGCACTCTCATCCTCACTCTTT
>MU668294.1:19984-46163 GCA_026770625.1 Nicotiana glauca
GAGGTTAGATATTTCAGAGCCTAGCCGGGTGTTGGCTTGTGTTGTATGTCTATCTTCCTTATTCGACTGCATTCGTGAGCGCCAGTATGATGATCCACACTTGCTTGTCCTTAAGGACAGAGTTCAGCATGATGATGTCAGGGATGTGTCTATTGACAGTGACGATGTATTGAGGATGCAGGGCCGGATTTGCGTGCCCAATGTAGATAGACTTCGATAGTTGATACTAGAGGAGGCTCACAGCTCGCGGTACTCCATTCATCCGGGTGCCGCGAAGATGTACCAGGACTTGAGACAGCATTACTGGTGGAGAAGGATGAAGAAGGATATTGTGAGTCATGTAGCCCGATGTCTCAACTGTTAGCAGGTCAAGTATGAGCATCAAAGACCGGGCGGTGTTCTTCAGCGTATGGTCATTCCTGAGTGGAAATGGGAGCGAATTACTATAGATTTCGTGAGTGGTCTCCCTCGGACAGCGAGGAAGTTTGACTCAGCGTGGGTGATTGTGGATAGGTTGACCAAGTCCGCGTACTTCATTCCTGTATGTACTACCTACTCCTCAGAGCGGCTGGCAGAGATTTTCATCCGAGAGATTGTGAGATTGCATGGGGTCCCTGTTTCTATTATATCAGATAGAGGTACTCAGTTTACTTGTCAGTTCTGGAGGACTTTCTAGCGAGAGTTGGGTTCACAGGTAGAGTTGAGCACTGCATTTCATCCTCAGACGGACGGGCAGTCCAAGCGTACCATTCAGATATTGGAGGATATGTTGCGTGCATGTGTTATCGACTTTGGAGGTTCTTGGGCTGATTATTTTCCTCTCGCAAAGTTTGCTTATAACAACAGCTACCAATCCAGCATTCATATGGCGCCATATGAGGCCTAATGGGAGACGGTGTAGATCTCCAGTTGGTTGGTTTGAGCCCGGCGAGGCTAGGTTGTTGGGGACAGAGTTGGTCCAGGATGCTCTGGACAAGGTGAAAGTGATTCAGGAGAGACTTCGCATAGCCCAGTCGCGCCAGAAGAGTTATGTGGACCGGAAGGTTCGAGATGTATCTTATTCAGTGGGTGAGAAGGTTTTGCTGAAGGTTTTGCCTAGGAAAGGCGTCATGAGATTTGGGAAGAAAGGGAAGATGATTCCGAGGTTCATTGGCCCTTTTGAGATACTCAGGAGGATTGGAGAGGTGGCCTATATGCTTGCTTTGCCACCCAGCCTATCGGGAGTTCATCTGGTATTTCACGCGTCAATGCTCCGGAAGTATGTTGGGGACCCATCGCATGTGTTGGACTTCTCTACAGTTCAATTGGATGATGACTTGACTTATGATGTGGAGCCTGTAGCTATTTTGGGTCAGCAGGTGCGGAGATTGAGATCCAAGGATATAGCATCAGTGAAGGTGCAGTGAAGAGGTCGGCCCGTGGAGGAGGCCACTTGGGAGACCAAGCGGGAGATGCAGAGCAGATATCCTCACTTGTTTGAGACTCCAGGTATGTTTCTTGACCCGCTCGAGGACGAGCGTTTGTTTTAGTTTGGGAGAATGTGACGACCCGGCCCATCGTCACGTAAGTTACCACCTTGTTTTCCCCGTTAAATGCTTATTCATGTTTCAATATGTGTACTTGGTGAATTTGAGTCAATTCAGATCGAGTTTGGTAGGAAATGAGACAATTAGTCTCTTTAATGAAGGAATAGTTTAAAAAAGTCAACTAGATGTTGACCTATGAGTTAGAGGGCTTGGAATTGAATTCTGGTGGTTCGGTTAGCTTCGGGAGATGATTTGTGACTTAGGAGTGCGATCGGAATTGAATTTGGAGGTCCGGTGTAGAAATAGGCTTGAATTGGCGAAGGTGGAATTTTGGCGAATTCCGGTTGATAGGAGAGATTTTGATCCGAGGTCCGGAATGGAATTTCGAGAGTTTCAGTAGCTTTGTTAGGTGATTTTGGATATGTCCGCAAATTTTCAGGTCATTCGGACGTCGTTTGGTCGGGTATTTGATTGAATGAGAATTTTGAAAGTTTTAGTTTAACTTAGGCTTGAATCCGTCGTGATTTGATGATTTTTTTTATTGATGGTCATGTTTTGATGATTGGAATAAGTTCGTATGATGTTTTTGAGTAGGTTGGTATGTTTGGTCGAAGTCCCGGAGGCCTCGGGGTGATTCCGAGTGGTTAAACGGACCATTTTTGGTTATGGAACATAGCAGATTTTCTGCTGGAGTGTTGCAGGTACGTTGGTCATCGCGTTCGCGTAGGGAGCAACGCGAACGCGTAGAGGAAAATTGGAGCCCAGGAATTTTTGCCTTCGCGTTCGCAAAGCGGAGGCAGTGTTCGTAAGGCTTTGGCATTTTAGCCATCGCGTTCGCGGGAGGATGAGCCGCGATCGCGCAGAAGGGCCTGGGAGCCCAGACTATTAAGGCATCACGTTCGCGATGCATGTGATGCGTTCGCGTAGAAGAAGGGGTGCTGGGCATCGCGTTCGTGTAGGTAGTGTCGCGTTCGCGTAGAGCATTTTGGGTTTTCGAAAGATTGGCCTTCGCGTTCGCGTGAGGGAGGTCGCGAACGCGATGAAGGAAAGTCAGGCCTGGACAGAATGTTTTAAGGACATTTCCCCTGCGACCCAACTCATTTCTTCCTCCATTTTTAAGCATCTTGGGAGCATTTGGACGGGAAGTAAGAATGTTTCGACTTGGAATTGATTGGAGGTAAGTTTTATGAGTTAAATACATGTTTTTATCGAAATATTATCCATGGAATTCATGAAAACATAGCAAAATTCTAGGAAATTAGGGCTTGGAGCAAAAACTTTAAATTTAGGATTTGAGGGGCCATTTGTGGTCCGAATTGGGAGTTCTTGGTATGTACGGACTCGTGGCGAGACGAGGATTCCGGAAATGTGAATTTCAGAATTTTTTAGATGTGGGCCCGGGGCTCGGGTTTTGCCAATTTCGTGTTTTTGAGTATTTTTCGAGTTCTTTTGATTGGGTTATGTCCCATTAGCATATTATAATGTATTCCTTATGGTTTTGATCAGATTTGATGCGTGAAGAGGTGGATTCAAGAGGAAAAGGCTTAGCGGACTAGTCTCGTGACCGGTTTGAGGTGAGTAATAGATGTAGATGATGACCTGAGGGTTTGAAACCCCGGTATATCACACTGTGACGCTATGTTGAGGCGAGACATGTACTCTACGGTGAGTGCGGGGTCGATTGTGATTGAGGACTATGACCTAGTCCGACCGAATAATGTTGAACTATATCATCGGCTTGAAATTAGTCGTTAAACCTCCTACTTGGATGGTTATGGATATATTTGGGGCTGTATGCCGACTATTTAAATCCCGTAGGGGATTTTTATCACTATTCCCATAACGTATAGCATGTTTTATGATATTAGTCATGAATTGAATATTGTATCGAAATGGCTAGTAAAATTCTAAGGTTTTAAACACCTAATTATAATTCAGATAATTGAAACTAAAAATGGTAAGTATGACTGTGCATTCATGAATATACATGGATCGGGCTGCACGCCGCAGCGGGTGTGATATTGATATTGCGCTTGGGCTGTAGGAGCCCCTCCGGAGTCTGAACCCCCCACAGTGAGCGACGGGTACCCATGGATCGGGCTACGCGCCGTAGCAGTCATGTGCATTGCATTCATGCATTGATATATATATCTGCTGTATCTGTCTCTATAGGTTATTACACTGTTAAATGTGTAGGAGTACTGGTTTTAGCTTCACATTGTTGTATATTGGGAATTCCTATTTTCAACTCATTATACATGTCTATTACCACTAAATTGGAAGTACTCACTTTACTCCCTGCACCATGTGTGCAGATCCAGGTACTTTGGGAGCTAGCTGAGCTTTCTGCTGACATCAGAGTTTCATTCGGAGTTGTCGAGGTAGCTGCCTGACGTCCGCAGGACCCGGCTTCTTCCCTATTGCTTGTTATTTGTTTTTCCGCATATTTCAGACTATGTAATATTACAGTCTTATTATACTGTACTGTTAGAGGCTCTAGACTCATGACCCCTAGGTCTTTGGGAGATTTCTCAGTATTATTGGGATATCTGGCTTGTTTATTTTATCAGCTAAAACTCATAGCTTCACTACTGTTAAAGATATTTAAATCAATTGGTTTTGAGCTTCATGCTCGGGTTGAGAGTGCAAATGGTCGGGCTTGCCTAGCAATTGTGTTGTGCGCTATCACGATCGGGTTTGGGGTTGTGACAACGGAGCTGCTCCCAGACTCAGAATCCCAAACGGACATCGACATCACAGAAATGCACTTCAACCCAAACTTATGAAATTTCTTTCAAAATGCTACTTTCCACAATCGGCGCCAAAACGCTCCCGGGTCATCCAAAACCCGATCCGGGCATAAGCCCAAGTCCAAAATCATCATACGAATCTGTTGGAACCTTCCGATCTCGATTTCGAGGTTGTTTACTCAAAATTCCAATCCTATTTTATTCTTTCAACTTTAAGCTTCCAAAATGAGAATTATCTTTCCAAATCAACTTTGAACTTCCCGAAACTTAATTTCGGCCACGCGTACAAGTCATAATACCTGAAATGAAGCTGTTCATGGCCTCAGGCTACTGAACGACGTGTTAGATCTCAAAACGACCGATCAAATCGTTACACACCTAATCAAAGGTCAACGATATTTAGCCACTAAATTAGAACGCTTACAATTTGTTGACTTAAATACCCCTACTCTCTATATTAAATTTACGCAACTTGACCTCATGTTCTTCTTTAGTAGAATCTTGCGGCGTCAATCTATAAATCAAAGTAAGCTCTATCAATTATTTTTCTCATTATTTGTATTTGTCTTCTCTGAATTTCTTCTTCGATTAAAGACTTAATTATGATACTCTACAATTCTTCTCATTTATAATTCAAACCAGAAAATTCAATATATTAGTAAAATTACTGACCGAAGTAAGTTTTAAATTATTCTTTAGATTCTTCGAATTTTTTATTTGATCTTAATGATTTAATCTGTGTTAATCTTGTATTTTCGCAATGCGTTAATATGTGCTTAATTTTATTATATATCTTCATGTTTGTAATTCAGACTACATTGTTCAAAACCACAAAAAATATCATAAAATCGTGTAGAATATAACGCTGGTGTAATTTGCTGGACTTTTGAAAATTAATATCTAAAGCTGAGAAACTTCCAGCTTATTATACTAGAAATAGCTCATAAACTGGTTTTACAGAGATTGATTACGAAAATGAACAAAACACAAGTATAATACGTGGGAGCTTTTTATATTAATATGTAAAAATCGTAAAACTCCAATATATTATACTGAAAGTATCTTTCATTCAAACTACTATAAAAAATTATTTTAAAAAAAGGTTTATATATGTGTAATCTATAAAGTGTGCACGATATTATATTACAAAATTTAACGCCAGTATAATTTGCTGGAGAGTTTTGAATTAATATGAAAAAGTCAGATTCTTCCAGCTCATTATACTGGACGTTTGTAAATAAAATGGTATAGAACAAAACACCAGTAAAAAATATTGGACGTTTGTTAATTTAATATGCAAAACTTAGACAATTCCAGTAGATTGAACTGAAAATATCTGTAACTCAAACCAGAAGAAACAACTCTAAATAAATCAAAGGTCAACGATATACTGGAAGTATATGTGATTCAAGTAAGAAGAACACATCTAAATTTTTAAGATTCCCATAATTTCTTGATTAAAATGATAGACTTTTCTGATTATATATGTGAAATCAACAAAGTCTGTAGAACAAAATGGTACAAAATTTATTTCCAGTGTAATATGCTGGATATTTTTTAATTAATATCAAAATCTAAGATTCTTCCAGATTATGATACTGGGAGTATCTGTGATTGAAATAAGAACACACATTCTGTAACGACCCTATTGGTCATTTTACCTTTTGGGACGCCGTTCCCTTAAATAAAATTTTTAGTGCTTGCTTTAGCTAATTTACGACTTGCGGGGACGGTTGGTTTGGGATTTGGAAGAGTTCTGAGTGAAATATTCCTATTTGATTCCTTAGGATTTTCCTAATATATTAAGTTTGACTTTGGTCAACATTTTGAGTAAACGGACCCGGATTTGTGATTTGACGGTCCTGAAAGGTCCGTGAGAAAATATGAGACCTGGGCATATGCCCGAAATCAAATTTCGAGGTCCGTAGCCCGAGTAATGATTTTTTATTAGAAATTGTTAATTTGAAGTTTTAAGGATTTAATGAAACTAAGTAATGATTGATTTCATCGGTATCGGGCTCGTATGTTGGTTTCGAAGCCTGGTACAGGTCTGAAATATCATTTAAGACTTGTCCGTAAAATTTTGTGTCGATCCGAGTAGTTCAAGGCCGTTCTGGCTCGTTAGAGGAGAATTAAGACAGAGCTTAGTCCCGGAAGGCAGAATAGTAGCCTTATGCAATGCAAGAAATGCAGATGGAGGTAGATTTCTTTAAAGGCGAAATCGGGTTTACGACATTTGGGAGGACAACTCTTTTCCCTTTTGGGAATTTGGTTTTGGAGTTTGAAGAGTCGCCACCTAATAATTAAGTGCAATATGACACTAAGAAGGGTTTGAGTTTGAAGAACTAGAGTTTGGGTAAAGGCTATAAAAAATCTCGAGTGGAAGGTGTTAGGCACCCCTCAAGATCCACTAGTGTGATTCCCGGCCATGTTATAATTGTGACTTCAAGTACAAATAACAAATAAGCACATAAGGGCTTCAAATATGAGGGAATGTCATATTAAAGTTTGCAGATAAGTTAAATTTGAAGAAAATAGAAAGGAGCTTGAATTTTGAGAAAAACAGCTTAAAAGTTCTGGAAAAAATGATAAATAAACAAATAAAGGAAAGGGGGTCCTAGATTTACAAATAATATGGATCACATCAATGCAATACCCGGTATTCACTCCTCAAAGAGGGGCTACACGTGGTATTAGCGCACCGGTCATCATATCTATATCTACCCTTTCCCATCCTGTTAAGATATTAAACGTGGAATGGTTTTGTTACTTATTGCATGCCAGTACCCGCCCCGATCCTATTAGACCCGGAGGCATTTGGGACTATTAGTCCTAAAGGGAAAGGAGATTTGGGTTTTGTATGGTTTAAAAGGATAAAATTCTAGAGCGACAAACAAAACACATAGGGCAGATTATGGGAAACACATAACAATTTAAAGGGCTCAGATAGGCCTCCTCATTCAAAGCAACAAGTTATTTAGCATGCCTTACAACTACTGGTTAGGTCTTTAATTAAACTTAACGTAGGAAGGGTGGCTGATATATCACATATTTTCAGATAAGAAGTCCGAATTAGACCTGCCTGCTGGTTGTAATTATTAAGATTGGCATAGTTGATTAATTGCCTACAGGTTTGCCTAGATGAGGCCTGTAATCATGATATCTAACAATGCAGAAGGAATACTAATTTTAAAGAAGGATTATTGATTTTAGAAACAAACAAATGTTCTGCAGATTTCAAGCAACGTTATTACTGGTTTTAGACTTGTAAGCGAGATAGCCAATTCAGATTCAGTTAGTTATTCCTATAGGTATGCTTTTTAAGCGTGATTGATTTTAAAACGTTTATAAAAGTGCATGAATCCTATAAGCATGGTGTCTAAGATGCAATTGATTATATTAACCTATAGACTGTTTGCCTAACGTGTATATACAGAAGTGCAGAAACTTATAGGCAGGATTTCTATATGCAGATGGATAAACTTATAGACATGATTTCTATATGCAGATGTGAATAAACTTATAAGCAGGATTTTTAAATGTATAAAGAAATGACATATTGGCAGGATATCAATATGGAGATACATAAACGAAGATGATGTGATTGCAAAAATAAAACCTAAAGCATGATATCTAACCCACATGCATAACATGAGAAACCCTCCCCATTTTTTACTATACGCCCCATAGTTATTATAAATTATAACAACTTGAATGAATTTAGAAAAAAGTAAATTACATGAAAAATTAAAAATTCTAACCAAGGAGAGCCTAATTTAGAATCCTAATCTGATACATGAAATAAATCAACTTCCAAATATCAGATTTTCAAAGCCTTTCTCTTATTTGGGATGTGTCAAAGTTCCAAGGAGCTTCATGAACTCCAGGCAGTGCTTACACCGCAAATATCAATACAGAATTGTAGTGTAGTGTGGAAGGGTCGGCCCTCAAATTTCCAAGTTCAGAGGGAACTCAAGGTCCCAAGGCAAGGCTCATGGGGGGGAGGGGCAGAACTTAGAGTCTAGGAGTAAGTGTAAGTGCAATAGAGGGGGAATTAGGGAAGTCCATGGCAGGCTGGTGGTCATGCCTAGCAATTGGGATGCTAGCACACCCCTGACAGCCTGTCAGCTTTAAATTGGGTATTTAGGACCTATTGAAGGTCAGGTTCAGCCCTGGGCCGCAATTTGGATGCTGCCAGGCCATGAACTTTAACTCAGCAACACATAGGGGAATGGGGCATGAGGATTCATAATAGAAGCAGGATACAAAGAAAGAGCAACCAAAGGGGCATACCCAGCAATGAGACATACTGGCACTCCCTCCACCCTACTTAGAGGTCAGGGGGTCAAAACTCAGTTCATGGACAACAATTCTTGTTTTCATGCTCTAAGTCCCCACTCACAAACACATAGGGGGTAATGGGATAGGGAGCAAGTGTTCACAAGAAAGAGAAGCAAGCAGTAACATATAGGCATATTAAGCTAGATGCTAAACTTTACAAGAAAAAAAATAGACATAGGTACAAGGACTGTAAATAAACACATTGGGGTGATGCTGAAAATTAAGTTAGGACATACCAGTTTCAAAGAGACAAGTAAAGAGAAAGCAGTAGTCTTGTAAAAGCCAAAGTGCATACAAGAAGCAAGAATACTCTAAGTATAAGTTCAGAAGAGAATTGCGCAATTGTGTAGTCTGAAGTGTGTTAAGTCGTGTGTGCCTTGTGAAAAAGGGGTCGTGTATTTATAGTGTGAAAGCCATGAGAAATAAGATAAGAAAATAATTGAAGCCTGATTGTCAATCAATTACATAAGACTCCCTTTAATTAAGGGATTCAGATTTAAATGGGTATAAACCAATTAAGGAAAGAAATTAATCAAACACTTTGTGCAAAGCATGCAATTGAAGGCAAATATATAAAGGTTATTTAAGAACAGGGTTACTGAAAGTACACGGTTTGTGCAAATAAGGCAAGGGAATCACCTAACAACCGGGAAATCAGAGATCAAAGATTTGGTATGAATGAACCAAGTCAGAAAGGTGGAAACGGTTTTAACTTAAGAAAAATCAGTAACAATCAATTAGACCTATTAAAAAGGAATTCTGAATCAATCACTAGATTCAAAACCGCTTTGAAGAAAGAATTCATCACATATAAACCACGCAGACACATTAAACATGAAAGAAACTTGTCGAGCCATTGTAAAATTAGTAGAGACTCCATTGTAGAAAAGTTTTAGCAAAAAGTTCAGAATTGTACAAAAGATGTCAAAACTGAGTTCAGAGACTCAAAGTCAGTCTAAAGGAGTTAAGGGTTATAAACAAAACCCTAGTTCACATAATCAAACCTCGGCGGACTCCCCAAATTCTAGGGTTTCCACCTAGCATCAAATACAGGGATGAGGAGGCAAGCAGTCAAAACAAGCTCAGAGGTTTCCTTCAGGAACCCATGAGAAAATATGCAAACACGGTAGAAAGAGTGGAAGAAACACATGCTTAAGCAGGTCTTTTAGAAATAATCTTTAATCAAGGTAAAATAGTAAGAACAATTAAGAACATGGTAGAAGGATACAGTAGGAGAAGCACATCAGATCATAGTGGAAGAAAATAGTAGAACATAGTGAAAAAGCATGTGAGAACATAGCATAGAAAACACAGTAGAAAAATATGCAAGAACATGGTAAAAGAAAAGTATAAGAACACAATAGAAAGTAAGTGAGAACATGATATAGGAAACACAGTAAGAGGAACAATACGAATAATAAAGAAGAAAAATCATAAAACACTTAAACACTTCCAGAAAACCCTAAATCGAAAAAGAAGGGTTTTGGAAGTAATTTTCAAAAGAAAAATTAGGGAAATCATTTGAAAACTCAAGTAGAGCATAGATACACAACGCATCTAAAAAGAATAGGAGAAAACCTCGAAAGGTTAGGGTTTCAGAGGAACCCTAGAATGAGAAAGGCTTGGAAAAGTCAACGATCGGAGTCGGAGAAGGCCGGAATCAGACTCAAAAGGCTAGGATACACCGGTGCAAGGCCGGAGTTGGCCGGAAACCTCGAGTCGGTGAAGGTCTGAGTGTAGACCTTTAAGGTCTGGCCTCGAATCTTCAAGTATCATGCACATAGGAGTAATAGGAGGTGAGTATAGGTTATCCATGGCCCGAGAGGCCATGGATTCCAGTGAGTTAGAGGTTGAAAATGGTAGAAGGTGATTAGGGTTTCAAGAACATTTGAGAGAGTTTGAGAGGGGGAGGGTATTCAGAAGCAGCTGAGAGATGGGAAATGAGAGATTAGGGTAGGTTGTTTGGGTTTAATTATGGAAGGGTAAATTGTGGTCGTTGATCAGATTGATCAATGACCTAGATTAAAAAAGGTTTGGGTCAGGTGGTTTTAAATGGGTTAAGGGCTGGGTTAAATGGAATTGCGCTGGTCTGAAATTGGGTTTTAAATTGGGTCAATTAGGGGGTTGATTTAGGTTATAATTGAAATACCAAATGGGCTGCAATTGAAACAAAATGTGGCCAGTTTTTAAACAGCCAGTTTTGTCCCTTTTATTTTATAAAATAGTAAAAAAGATTCAAAAAACAAATTAAAAGTACTGAACCAACTAATAATGTATAAATATTAATTTAAAAATATTGGGACCAATTTCATAATTATAAAATGCCATTAATTCTTAAAATAGGCTAAAGTTGTAATTACATGCAATTTATCTTTTAAAACACTAAATAAGTTGTAAAAAATATACAAAAATTAACTTAACTATATTTTGGTGTAAATATTGAAATAAAATAAATGATTTACCAAAATGATAATTTTGGGAATAATCATTGATTTTTGAACTGCTGAAAATGGATAATAAATTGATTTAAAAATCTTTAAAAATTAGGAAAAATAACAAAACACCTGACTATACTTATATATGCACACACACACACATATATATATATATATATATATATATATGCTATTTTGAGAGTATTTTTTATATGAAAATTATATAGGGAAAATTGGGTATCAACAGTAATGTTAAAAGATCAACTACCAAGTCTTCCTCCTCTCCTATTTCTAACAAGAGCAAGAGGAAGGTTATCAACAATGGGGACTCTCCGAAGGTTAGGGTTTGAAGAAGACATAGTAGTAAGAGGAAGAAGAAAACAACAACAACAATACCTACCCAGTAAAATCCCACATAGTGGGGTTTGGAGAAGGTAATGTGTACTCAGACCTTACCCCTGCCCCGATAGGGGGAGAGAGGCTATTTCCGATAGACCTTCCGCTCAGAAAGACGAAAATAAAGTAAAAAACAAGAAAAGATAATTCATTAGTAACTCCACTAGAAACCGTAATAGTAACAGAAGCATAAAAACCAAAAGATGAATGACATGCAATAACAGTAACCAGAATCTAAGGCTCGGGGCTAAGATAAACAACAAAAATAGTGTGGGTTCAACATAAACCGCAAGCCATCTAAGATCAACCCTAATCCAACCCCGCCTCACCCCCAATATGAAGTAAGGAAAGTTTTACTACCCTTATCCTAAAACCCTAATGCTAGACCTCCAGGCCTTCCTATCAAGGGTCATGTCCTCAGAAATCTGCAATCGTACCATGTCCTGCCTGATCACCTCTCCCCAATACTTTCTTAGGTCTCCCTCTACCTCTTCTCGTACCCACCACGGCCAACAGCTCATACCTCCTCACCGGTGCATCAAGGCTTCTCCTCTGCACGTGCCCGAACCATCTGAGTCTCGCTTCCCGCATCTTGTCATCCACAAGAGTAATGCCCACCTTATTTCGAATATCTTCATTCCTAATCTTGTCTATCCTATTGTGCCTACACATCCACCTCAGCATCCATATCTCTGCTACTTCATCCTCTAGATATCGGAGTTCTTAACCAGCCAACACTCTGCCCCAAACAACAAGGCCGGCCTAACCACAACTCTATAAAACTTACCTTTGAGTATCGATGGCACTTTCTTGTCACACAAGATTCCAGATGCAAGCCTCCATTTCGTCCAGCCCGCCCCTATGCATTAAGTGATGTCCTCGTCGATCTCTCCGTCCCCCTGAATCATCGACCCAAGGTACTTGAAGCTATCTCTCTTGGGAATGACTTGTGACTAGGGGTGTTCATGGTTCGGTTTGGATCAATTTTTTCCTAAAAAGAAACCAAACTAAGTAAGTCGTTTTTCAAATATTAGAACCAAACCAAACCAATTAAGTCGGTTTTTTCTCGATTCGGTTTATGTCGTGTTTTGTCAGTTTTTTGGTTTTTTCAGTTTTTTCGGTTATTTATCGGTTTTTTCTTAAATATTAGACATACACTACCAAACACATATTTCGGCGACCATGTTTTCAACGTAACACTATCAAATCAATTGCCCTTTGAGAAATCTATTATTTACTAAAGTATATTAATGATAATTGAATCAAATAGTGATGAATAATTTAAGGACTCAATTTAAAAAAAAATTTAACATGAAATGGATTCTTACACTTAACGAAAGAAAACTACCAATCAAACTAGAATATAAAGGTAAAAAACTGTATTAAAAGTGCAAACGGTTGACATTTACCATACAAATTTTGAAACTTTGTATAAAAATATACATATATATAGGTGTAACAATAAATTTGAAATAGCTACTCCTATAGTCGGTTTGGTTCGATTTTTCCGGTTATTTTTTGATTAAAACCAAAACCAAACCAAATTTGATCGGTTTTTAAAATTCAAAACCAAAACCAAACCAAACCAAAAAGTATCAGTTTTTTTGGTCGGTTTAGTTTGGTTTTCGATTTGGTTCGGTTTTTCGGATTTTTATGAACACCCCTACCTGTGACCCAAGCCTCATGTCCCCGCCTACTTCCCTCGACTCAGCACTAAACTTGCACTCCAGGTACTCTGTCTTAGACCTGCTCAATTTGAAACCCTTAGACTCGAGAGTCTATCTCCAAACCTCCAATCTCTTGTTAACACTGGCCTTCATCTTGTCAATTAGAACTATGTCATCGGTAAATAACATACACCATGGCACCTCCCCTTGAATATGGTGTGTCAAAGCATCCATCACCAAGGAAAATAAGAACGGGCTAAGCATAGAGCCTTGGTGTAATCCCATAACAACCGGGAAATGCTCCGAGTCGCCTCCCACAGTCCTAACCTTAGTCTTAGCTCCATCATACATGTCCTTGATTGCTCGTATGTAGGCTACCGGCACGCCCTTCGCCTCAAGACATCTCCAGAGCAGCTCCCTAGGAACCTTATCATACGCTTTTTCCAAGTCAATAAACACCATGTGCAAATCCTTCTTCTTATCCCTATACTATTCCACCAACCTCCTAATAAGGTGGATAGCTTCTGTAGTGGAGCGGACCGGCATGAACCCAAATTGATTATCGGATATAGACGTCGTCTTCCTCACCGTCACCTCTACCACCCTCTCCCAAACTTTCAGGGTATGGCTAAGTAACTTGATGCCCCTATAATTGTTACAACACTGGATATCACCTTTGTTCTTGTACAACGGTACCACTGTACTCGACCGTCATTCCTCCGGCATCCTCTTCGTCCTAAAAATTACATTGAACAAGCCAATCATCCATTCCATTCTTGCTCTACCCACATACTTCCAAAACTCAATCGGAATTTCATCTGGCCCGGTCGCTCTACCTTTACTCATCTTACGCAAAGCCTCCACGAACTCCTCCACCTTAATGCGCCTGTAATACCTAAAATCTCGGAGACTCTCCGAAGGCCCCAAGTCCCCTAGCACTATATCCCGGTCCCCCTCCTTATTTAGAAGGCCATAAAAATATGTTGGCCATCTCTGCTTAATTTGGGACTCTCCCATCAATACTCTACCATCCTCGTCTTTGATGAACCTTACTTGGTCCAGATCCCGAGCCTTCCTCTCCCTCGCTTTAGCCAGCCGAAACAACTTCCTTTCCCCGCCTTTCTCCCTTAATTCCTCATATATATTGCTAAACGCTGCATTCTTAGCCTCCGTGACCGCCAGCTTTGCCTCCTTCCTAGCCACTTTGTATCTCTCTCTATTCGCACTCCTCTCCTCCTCGCTTGTGCTCCCTGCTAACTTCGCATATGCTATGTTCCTTGCCTCCACTTGGACTATGTCATTCCACC
This sequence comes from Nicotiana glauca, assembly GCA_026770625.1. NCBI lineage: Eukaryota > Viridiplantae > Streptophyta > Magnoliopsida > Solanales > Solanaceae > Nicotiana > Nicotiana glauca. The sequence continues at coordinate 34,407 of MU668294.1, forward strand.
ACCAGTCTCCTTGGTGCCTGCCAGAAAAACCCTTCGATACACCTAGCACCTCTCTCACTTCCTCCCTCACATAGTTCGCCGTCGTCGACCACATAGTGCTCGCGTCTCCACTACTCCTCCAAGCTCCCATAGCGGATAACATCCCCTCCAACTCCTGGACTTTCTCCTTGGTTAAAGCTCCCCATCTAATACTCGATCGGCCACGAGCATACCTCTTCTTCCTCTTCATCATAATGTCGATGTCAATCACTAAGAGCCTATGCTGAGTCGCGAGGGTCTCTCCCAGGATAACCTTGCAATCCTTGCACAACCCTCTATCACACCTTCTAAGGAGAAGGTAATCTATCTGAGTCTTCACCGCCGAACTTTGAAAAGTAACTAGATGCTCATCCCTCTTCGAAAAAGTCAAGTTCGTAATCACCAGCTCGAAAGCCTTAGCAAAGTGCAACAATGAAGTACCTCCTCCGTTCCTATACCTAAGGCCAAAGCCATCATGCACCTCACCATAACTACCAGCAGCCGCCCCAATATGACTATTAAAATCCCCTCCAATAAATAACCTTTTAGTAGGTGGAATACTACGCACAATATTGTTCGAGCCCTCCCAAAAGTGCCTCTTAACCTCCTCATCCAAGCTCGCTTGCAGCGGGTAAGCACTTACGATATTGAGGGTGCACTCACCAATCACCAACTTAATAAATATTAGCCGATCGTTCACTCGCCTAACCTCAACCACAGGCTCTCTAATGTCCCTATCCACCAAGATACCCACTCTATTCTTACCCCTCATGACTCCAAAGTACCACAACTTATACCCATCTGCATTCCTCGCCTTCGTCCCTGCCCACCTAGTCTCCTAGACACAAGCTATATTAACCTTTCTCTTCTAGAGAATCTTTGCCAACTCAATAGACTTACCCATCAGCGTACCTATGTTCCATGACCCGATCCTCAATCTACAAGCTCTCTCTTTCCCCTTGCCCTCCTTTCCCCTCGTCCCAACCCCTGACCCCCTCCCCACCCTCTACTCACCTCTGATACCCCTCGAGAACATGACCATACTCTACCATCCCACACCACAACCACTATACCTCTGGAAAACTCCTGAACACACTAACACGGACCCAAACTAGAAAATAACCAGTTGCAACTTCAAGTATTCGAATAATATGCTTAAACTGATGCTAGCTAAAAAGCCACAAATTAACTAACATAGAGAAAAAGGCAAGAAAACAGCAGGTACCAACTCCCAATTGAAAGAACCTGGAAATATGACTTCATGTGCCCGGTGATGCTCCACTTTACTCGCCCGTATGCCTCGCGCTTGCCTGGGCAGCCGTAACAATTCCCGCGAATATGACCTAGGTGCTTTGGAAACTGAAGTCCAACCCTTTGTGACTTCCAAATGGCATGCTCTTCTTTGCCCGTGCACCTCCCACCCATCACCAAACAGTTACCAAAAGTGCTACCTGAAACACACACAACACACCACGAGACCAAGAAAAGGAGAGGACTGTCACTGGAATGGTCGCCGGAAAACAATGTCGGTCCGAGAAATAATGGTACGACGAGGAAAGGTTTTAAGAAAGGGAAACACAGAAGAGGGTGGTGTGGTTAGGTCAAAAAAGTAGAAGGAAGATGAGATGGCACCGGTGGGTCGCTGGTCGCTAGCCTAGATGCTGCTAGGGTTAAAAGAAAGGGGAAGAAAGAGAGAGATACGGGAAGAGAGAAAGAGAGGGACGAGTACTTACCTGGGTCGCCTGGACGAGTGCCGGCGACGCTGGGGATCTGTTGGTGGATTTTCCAGAGGAGATGAAGATGTTACCATTAGGTTTATAGGCTTATCGAAGAGAGATAAAAGTCCTTTTTTCTCTCTAATAGAATTGTTTACGAGGAAGAAGAAAACAAGAATTGAATATTCTAAACCTTTTATGAGAAAAACAAAGATGAAAAGTTATATTTATACTCAGAAGGAACCGTCAAAGGAAAAGGTGCAATGATTAAAACGTCATGATGGAAGCTGTCGTTTCGTAATTGATGAAGCCGTAAAAAAGCTCTAAAAGGCACTGAAAAGTTGAAGAACCAATCAGGGGATGCCACGTGTTATGAACATTAAATAGAAGTGACATATGAAGCGTCACCAGAGAAGAATTAATGGCGGCAAATATTTCCGCTTTAAAAAGATCCACTTCTCAAATATTCTATTGATAAATAAATGGCGAGTGGGGGGACTATCTATATTGGGAAAAATTAAGTTCATATATAGAATTAATTATAAGGTAACATGTCATGACACATAGACTGGTCAAATAGCGACGATTGGCAAAGAATAGTTGAAGAGGCATGAGCTTCAACAGGCACGGGCAGAGATTCAAAAAAATCAAAAAGGATAGGTTCTCGAACCTCTTAATATTTAGGAATCACATCAGAAGAGTGAACCTAAATAGCAAAAAGGGTATGGATATGTATTATTGGTAATTAATGGGCATTAATTTCGAAAAATGTTATGTAATCTGTATTGAATCAGTTATGATTACCAATTATAACGTTACATTAAATGTCATTAATTATCCATAATGACTCCATTATGGGAAGGAAAAAATGTATTACTTAGAAATAGCTATAAAAGGGTGAGGACTGAACATTTGTAAGGACATGAAATATTATTGGAATATACTAATTTACTTTGCTTTCTATTAAGCTGCTATTTATATCAATTATTCCTATTTTTATTTGATTATCAGTAACCTGAGTTCTTCTAAAATAAGCTTTGGCCGAAATCCCAATCTTTGGTTTAACATGCATCTAAGTAACATTAGGATTTACTACAAGTATCCCTGCATGAGGATCATTACTAGACCAAAGATCATTACTGGACAAAACATTACTATTACAAAAACTAGATATAGCAGAGAGCAGTTGTGTTGAGGCAGTCGTGGGATCTACTTTGTCGTTTTAACGAGCCTCCGGTACATTGTTCCCTCATGATCTTCCTGGTAGAATGGTGCGATAGAAGGAGGTAGGCTTGCAAAAAGTAGACAATCATTCACAACTGCATATATAGCTCCATGTTTAGCTAAACTATCTGCAAACATCATGTCTACCCAGTTGTAGAAGTAACAACCTGCAATCATTGATAATGTTAGTATAGTACATAGTAGTCATTTTGAACATACCAATGATTTCGTGAGCATCTGTCTCAGTGACGATGGGTATGAATTGTTGTAGAACAGGAATTCTGTCGGGAGACTGGTAGCTCGGTATGATTTACCTGAAAACCCCATGATCCAGTGGTCTTGTTGGTTGCCAAAAACCCCCCCACCGATTACATAATATTTGAGGGTAGATGAGGCAGACCCATCGATGTTTAGTTTATAGTGATTTGCTGTGGGAGGATGCCATTTAATTTAAAGTGGTGCGGCGTGATGTTTTGTGAGATTGTTGTGTGTTAGAAAATAGTATTCAACTATCGTATTGATTAGCAAGGAAATATTTATGGGAATATTCTTACATTCCAAAGTATTTTTATTCCTTATATGCCATAGATACCAAAGTGCAAAGGGTATGAGGATGGTGTGAGGGATTTTATGAGGAGTGTATGATAATGGTGTATGAATAATCTTATAGAGCCAATTTGTATTATCAGCTTGAGTTGTAGTAGGACCCTGGGGTGGAAGAGTTAATTTTAGGTATGCTCACAGCTGAATTGCGTGGGGCATTCAAGAAAAATATGTGTCGTTATTTCAGGAGCTATATGACACTAGGTACATATAGAGGAAAGTAGGATACCTAAATGTGAGAGATACATAGTGTGATAACCCAAAGGGTCATCACTTATTTTAGAAATAAATCCTATGTTCCGAGGTCTTAAAAATTCTATCTACATTACCTCGATTTGGGTGTGTAGTCCGGGAGTGTAGCCAAAAAGCCATTATGTGAAAATCTGTAAAAAAAAAAAAAAAATTGCCTTTAAAATGAATTTAAGTTCACTTTGGTCAAAATTTTAGGTAAACGGACCCTGGCCCATGATTTGATGGTCCCAAAGGGTCCGTAGGAAAATATGGGACTTGGGCGTGTGCCCGGAATCAAATTCCGAGTTCCCAAGCCCGAGAAATAAATTTTTGAAAGAAATTATTTTACTGAAAATATAAGAGTTTTTGGAAATTTGATTATATTTGAAATTTAAGATATCGGGCCCGTATTCTCGTTCCGTAGCCCGGTAGGTTCAATATGATGTTTAAGTTATATTTGTAAAATTTGGTAAGAAACAGAGGTCGTTTGATGTGATTCGGACTAGTATTTGTGAAATTTGAAACTTTGAAAGTTTTGAGATTTTTCTTAGATTTCTATGCTAAATTCGTTGTTTAAGATGTTATTTGGGCGATTTGATCACACGAGTAAGTCCGTAGGATGTTTTTGAGGTTATGTACATGATTGGTTTGGAGTCTCGAGGGCTCGGGTGTGTGTTGAATAGGTGTCAAAGTGGTTAAGAATTGGAAAAATCTGGTGTTTCTTTGCTGCATATGGTACCTGAGTCTTTACTCTATGCGAATGCATGGTAACCCATGCCAATGCAATGCACAAATGAGGAAGGGGCTGGGTAACACTGTGCGAATGCACAGACTTGGGTGCGAATGCGGGGCTTTGGGAATTTACTCTACACGAATGCACCAGGTCAGTTGCGAATGCATATAGTAGGAAGGGGTCTAGGCAGTTTTAACTCTATGCGAACGCATCCCTTGTGATGCGAACAAGGGATGGGAAACCTATGCGAACGCATAGCTTTTGTCGCGAACGCATTGCCTATTTTGCCCAGTCTTTTAAAAAATAGACCAATTACGGGATTCTTCAAATTTTTCATAACTCTTTCACTAAAACTCGAACTTGGGCGATTTTTGAAGAGGAATTTCACCACAAAACCATAGGTATGTATGCTTAAACTCGTTTTCTTCAATTTTCATGAACACCCATTAGATTTCTAGGCCTAAATCATGTTCTTAAGGGTGGAAAATTGGGGATTTGGGTAGAGTTAGGAATTTTTGAATAACTAGAATTTAGACCTTGATTTGGGGTCGGATTCCGAAACTAATTACATATTCGGGCTCATGGGTGAATAGGTGATCGGGTTTTTGTCCAAACATTGTGTCTTGATCAAGCGGGTCGGGGTTGATTTTTGACTTTTTGGAAAAAATAATAGAAAACCTATAATTTGGCATTAGGATTGAATTATTTAGCATTTATTGATGTTGTAAAATTAATTTGGATTAGATACAAGTAATTTAGAGGCGAATTCTAAAGGAAAAGTGGTGTTTGAGCCTTGAGTTGGTCGTAGAAGTTTGAGGTAGGTGTTTGGTCTAACCTTAGTTTGAGGGATTAGGAGTCGAGTCCTATTTTCTATGTGTTATTCGTTGAGTATGACATATAGGCATGGTGACGAGTATATATACGTCGTTGTCAAGCATGCCTGTTAGTCTTAAATTGAAGTCATTGTGTTCTTAATAAGTACTACAAATGCCTAAGTTGTTGATTCTCTATGTTGAGCAAGAATTATGAATATTCTCGTGAAAATTGCTTGTGGTTGAGTATGGGTGCCAGTTGAGGTTTCTTTTATGAAGTTAAATGTTGAAACATGTTTGGTTCCCTTGCCGGGACGTACTTAGTTCTTACTGTCGATTCCCTTGCCGTGACATTGTTGTTCCCTTATTATCCCCTTGTCAGGACTCTTTTGTGATTGGTGTTGAATTGTATATTGGGATCGGGTTGCACACCGCAATAATATTATATTTGGGTAGAGTTGCACGCTGCGACGATACTATATTTGGATAGGGTCGCACGCCACAACAATATTATATTTGTATCGGGTTGCACACCACAATAGTGATATATGATATGGATCGGGTTGCACACCACAACAGTACTTTTATTAGTTAGATCGGGTTGCGCGTCGCAACAATAAATGATAAAAGTGGTTATTGATTTGTTACAGTTTTTCTTATTCTTTCTGCTGCGAATTTTAAATTGTTCTTTATGTTTTTCTCCTGCGTTACTTTTGGTAAGTGATATTCTCCGCAGCATGTTTCCCCTTCCTTTCTTAAATGTACATTTTTGCTTTTATTTTCCGTTGTATATGATATAACTGTATAGTTTATTTGGTAGTCTGGTCCTAGCCTCATCACTAATTCACCGAGGTTAGGCTAGGCACTTACCAGCATATGGGGTTGGTTGTGCTAATACTACACTCTGTACTGTGTGCAGATCCCGGAGCAGCAGCTTTCGGACCGTAGCTTTGGGAGGCTGCCTTCAGTCCAGTCGGAGATTCCAAGATAGTCTTGCAGGCGTCCACAGGCCTTGGCGTCTTCTCCTATCCTTTTAGTCTGTTTCTTTTATATATATTCAGAGACAACGTTGTAATAAATCTTTTAGACTCTTATTTGTAGTATTCCTAGACAGTCTGTGGAATTGTGAGACCAGTCTTGGTTAGTTATTGTATGGACTGGTATTGGCATCTTTCTTAAAGTATTATATTTCAGTCTTTCGCTTATTAGATTTTCGTTGTCATCAATTATTGGATATTAATTGTGAAGGACTAAAGTGGGAAAGAGGTGATAATTCAAATGGTCGCTTGCCTAGCTTTCACTAGTAGGCACCATCACGACTCGCGAGAGTGGAAAATTTGGGTCGTGACAAGTTGGTATCAGAGCTCTAGTTTACATAGGTCTCACAATTCACGGACAAACTTAGTAGAGTCTAAGGGATCGGTACGGAGACGTCTGTATTTATCCCCAGAGGCTACAGAGTTAGGAAAAACTTCACATCTATTCTTTCCTGTCGTATGATTTGGTTTCTCAATGCTAATTGGATTTTTACTTTGTTTTTCCGCAAATGGAGAGGTCACGTACCGCTTCTTCAGCCGAGCGGTAGCTTAGGCCGGTGATGGATCAACTACATCTCTAGATGCCTTGTGGAGATTGGACAGGTTTACCAAGCTCTTCACTACCACTTTCAGCGGTGCATCTTCTGAGGATCCCCAAGATTATTTAGACAGTTGTCATGAGGTTTTCAGGAACATGGGGATAGTAAAGACCAATGGGGTTGACTTTCCTATTTTTTGCTTATCTGGATCCGCCAAAACTTGGTGGAGGGATTATTGTTTGTGTAGACCAGTTGGGTCACCAGCTTTGACTTGGGATCAGTTTTCTCAGCTGTTTTTTGGAGAAATTTTTTCCTATCACTCAGAGAGAGATCTATCAGAGGCAGTTTGAGCGTCTCCAACAGGGTTTTACAGCTGTTACTCAGTACGAGATCAGATTTATTGACTTGTCCCGTCATGTTCTCCTTATACTTTCCACTGAGATAGAGAGAGGAGGTTTATTGAGGGACTCATTCAGCCTATTCGACTTCAGATGGCTAAGGAGACGGGAAGTGCGTTTTCCTTTTAGGATGTGGCCAATGTGGCCAGGAGGGTTGAGGTGGTTCTATCACAGGGAGGTGGTCAGGTGTCTGACAAAAGGCCTCGTCATTCAGGCAGATTTAGTGGTGCCTCGTATGGAGGTAGGGATTCTTTTGGTAGAGGACATCCTCCTAGGCCTTTTCAGTCAGCACTTCAGGCTTCTCACAATGCCCTAGGTGGCCGTGGTTCTCACATGCAATATTCCGATCACCAGTCCTACAGGGCATCACCAGCTCCTATCAGTGCACTTCCGCTTTAGAGTTTTCAGGGTTGTCATCCCCAACAACCGAGGGCTTGTTTTACTTGTGGCAACACAAGGCACATTTCTAGATATTGCCCTTGAGCACCGAGCAGTTCTCAGCACCAGGGTTCCTGTGCCATGGTTCAGGCACCAATTGTTCCACCGCCCACTCAGCCAGCTAGAGGTGGAGCTAGAGGTATTAGAGGTGGGGTTTAGGCCGCTAGAAGTGGAGGCCAGCCAGCGGCAAGCCGTCCCAGAGATGTAGTTCAGAGTGGTAGGGCCCAGCCCCGATGTTATGCTCTTCCAGCCAGGCCTGAGGCTGAAGCTTTTGATGCAGTTATCACATGTATTGTTATGGTTTGTAGTAGAGATGCTTTAGTTCTATTTGATCCAGTATCTACATACTCCTATGTATCATCTTATTTTGCACCGTATTTGATCATGCCTAGTGATTCTTTGAGTGCTCATGTATATGTGCCTACATCGGTGGTTGATTATATTGTGGTGGATCGTGTCCATCGTTCATGTGTAGTTGTGATTGGGGGTCTTGAGACTTGAGTAGATTTGTCATCGTTAGACATTAGTTGATTCTGATGTCATATTAAGGATGGGCTGGTTATCACCTACCATGCTATCTTGGACTGTCATGCCAAGACTGTGACCTTAGCCTTATCGGGTTTGCCTCATATAGAGTGGAGAGGGACTCCTGGTCATTCTACCCGTAGTGTAATCTCATATGTGAAGGCTCGGCGTATGGTCGAGAAGGGGTGTTTGGCCTATTAGGCATATGTTCGCGATTCTAGTGTCGAGGTTCCTTCTATTAATTCTGTGCTCGTTGTTCATGAGTTTCCTGAGGTATTTCCTTCATACTATCTGGGTATGCCACCCAATAGGGATATTGACTTTTGCATTGATTTGACTCCGGGCACCCATCCCATTTCTATCTCGCCGTACTGTATGGGCCCACCTGAGTTGAAAGAGTTGAAGGAGCAATTACAAGACTTGCTTGAAAAAGGTTTCATTAGACCTAGTGTTTTGCCTTGTGGTGCGTTGGTGTTGTTTGTTAAGAAGAAGGACAGATCGATGATAATGTGTATAGATTACCGGCAGTTGAACAAGGTTACAATCAAGAATAAGTACCCATTGTCGAGGATTGATGATTTGTTTGATCAGCTTCAGGGTGACAAGGTATATTCGAAGATTGACTTGAGATCTAGATACCGTCAGTTGAAAATTAGGGCATCCGATGTCCCTAAGACAGCTTTCCGCATTCAATACGGGCATTATGAGTTCTTGGTGATGTCATTCGAGTTGACAAATTCCCCAACAACTTTTATGGATTTGATAAACCGAGTGTTCAGGACTTACTTGGATTTCTTCGTGATAGTATTCATTGATGATATTTTGATCTATTCCCATAGCCGGGAGGAGCATGAGCAGCATCTAAGAGTGGTCCTCCAGACTTTGAGAGATAGTCAGTTGTATGCAAAGTTTTTGAAGTACGAGTTTTGGTTGGGGTCAGTTGCTTGCTTGGGTCATGTTATTTCTGTAGAGGTATTCAGGTAGATCCGAAGAAGATTAAGGCAGTCAAGAACTGGCCTAGACCAGCATCAGCTATAGAGATCCGGAGTTTCTTGGGTTTGGCAGGATATTATCGTCAGGTTGTGGAGGGATTTCATCTATTGCAGCCCCGATGACCAGGTTGACCTAGAAGGGTACCTAGTTCAGGTGGTTGGACTAGTGTGAGACTACGGCGCCGGTGTTGGTTTTTCCCATAAGTTCAGGGCCATATACAATTTATTGTGATGCACCTCATATTAGACTTGGTGCGGTGTTGATTCAAGATGGCAAAGTCATTGCCTATGCTTAGCGGCGGTTGAAGATTCATGAGAAGAACTATCCAGTTCATGATTTGGATTTAGCAGCTATTGTTCATGCGTTGAAGATTTCGAGGCGTTATTTATATGGCATGACGTGTGGGGTGTTCACAGATCACAAGAGTCTATAGTACTTGTTCAAGCAGAAGGAGCTAAATTTGAGGCAAAGAAGGTGGTTGGAGCTATTAAAGGACTATAATATCACCATCTTATATCATCTGAGAAAGGCCAACATAATAGCCGGTGCTTTGAGTAGAAAGTTAGCTAGTATGGGCAGTCTTGCTTATATTTCGGTCGGTGAGAGACTGCTTGCTTTGGATGTTCAGACTTTGGCCAATCAGTTCGTGAGGTTGGATGTTTTTGTGCCCAACCGTGTGTTAGCTTGCAAAGTCACTCGTTCGTCATTATTGGAGTGTATCCGAGATCGGTATGATGATCATAATTTGTGAGTCCTTAGAAACATGGTGCAAAACGGAGGTGCCAAGCAGGTTACCTTAGGAGATGATGGAGTTTTAAGATGCAGGGTCGAGTTTGTGTGCCTAATGTGGATGGGCTTTGAGATTAATTTTAGAGGAGTCCCATAGTTCCCAGTACTCTATTCATCCGGGCGCCGCTAAGATGTATCGGGATTTACGGCAACATTATTGGTGGAGAAGGATGAATAAAGATACTATTGCATATGTAGCTCGGTGTTTGAATGGTCAGCAGGTAAAGTACGAGCATCAGAGACTTGGTGGTTTGTTTCAGAGGACTGAGCTTCCAGAGTGGAAGTGGGAGCATATCACTATGGCCTTTGTTGTTGGACTCCCACAGACTCAGAGGAAGTTCGATGCAGTGTGTGTTATTGTTGATAGGTTGAACAAGTCAGCGCATTTCATTCCTATGACATTCTCATATTCTTCTGAGAGGATAGCTGAGATTTATATTTGGGAGATTGTTCGATTTCATGGTTTGTCCGTGTCTATCATTTCTGATTGAGGTACGCAGTTTACCTCGCATTTCTGGAGAGCGGTTTAGTGTGAGTTGGGCACACAGGTCGAGTTGAGCATAACATTCCATCCTCATACGGACGAGCAGTCCGAGTGTACTATATAGATTTTTGAGGATATGCTCCAAGCTTGTGTCATTGACTTTGGAGGCTCGTGGGATCAGTTATTTCCATTAGCAGAGTTTTCCTACAATAATAGTTACCAGTCGAGTATCCATATGGCTCTTTATGAGGCTTTGTATCGTAGGCGAGGTCGGTCACCGGTTGGATGGTTTGAGCCGGGAGAGGCTCGGTTGTTGGGTACAGATCTAGTACAGGATGCCTTGGACAAGGTCAGGATCATTCAGGATAGGCTTCGTACAACTCAGTCCAGGCAAAAAGGAGTTACGCCGACCGTAAGGTTTGTCATGTGGGATTCATGGTTGGAGAGCGAGTGTTGCTTCAAGTGTCGCCGATGAAGGGCGTGATGAGATTTGGAAAGAAGGGCAAGCTTAGCCCTTGGTTCATTGGCCTGCTTGAGATTCTTGATCGAGTGGGAGAGGTGGCTTACAGACTTGCGTTGCCGCTGAGCTTATCAGCCGTGCATCCAGTTTTTTAGGTGTTCATGCTTCGGAAGAATCACGGCGATCCATCCCACGTGTTAGATTTCAGCACTGTCCAGTTGGACAAGGACTTGTCCTATCAGGAGGAGCCGGTAGCTATTTTAGATCGGCAGGTTCGACAGTTGATGTGAGCACGTGATTTTTTTCATATATAAGAACTACTCCCAAAAATTCAAAATAAAATAATTTTGTTTGTTTTGCAATTGTTGTGAATTTTGTGACATTTTTCTTGTATTGTTTGCATTTGTCTGTGCATGTTTATTTGTTTAAATTAATAAAAATATAAAAAATATGTCGCATTCGCATTTAGGATTTAATTTTACAATTAGCGATCGATTAAATAATAATTTTTTGATTTACGAGAATGAAAAAATCATAAAAAATATGTATTTTTGTATTTCTAGCATTTAATGTCTAATTATGTGATTTTGTTGTTAATTGATATTTAATTAGTCGGAAAATTGTTATTAGGAGTTAATTAGTTATTTTCGATAATTTAATTAGGTCTTGTAATTTAATTTAGGATTTTTAAGTTTTAATTTTGGAGCAAATAAAAGAAAAGAGAGCAAAAAAATATGAAAGGAAAATCGGATTGGGCC
>MU668294.1:46347-93384 GCA_026770625.1 Nicotiana glauca
TTTCATTTCATTTTTTATTCCCCAACCCTAAATCCCTTTCAAGACCCGCCTCCCCCTCGCCGTTCACAACCAAACGACCACCAACGTCGCCCAAGCCGCTGACATCTCCATCTCCCTCACCAACCAAGCCGCCGCCGCCTCTGGTCCTTCACACGACCACCCCACCAGTGAGCCACCAGCGAGGAACGACCACCCATCTCGCCAGTTTCTTTTTGCCATTCTCGCCGCTAGACCTCTCACGCTGTTGACCAACTCCACGCCGGCAACCACTCACTCCATAGTCACTCCTCACTGCTCACACACACACACATGGTCAGAAACAGTGGCGAGATGGGTTTTCGTTTGAACGAAAGCCAGGCAGAATCGCGGTTGAGTCAAGGCCGTTTGGTTTCGTTTGAGGTCGCCGGAAGTGTCGAGGTTCAATCCGAGCAGATTCGCAGTACTGGTTCGATTCTCTTGCTACTGTATTTCAGCTTTCCTTGTGAGTTCAATCGTCGGAATTCTTATTAAATTGTAATCGTCGGAGATTCAAATACATTGGAAATCAATTCAGGTTCATCTGTTTTCCCATTTTTTTTAACGTGTTGTTTGAATTTCATGGTGATGAGCATGATTTGTTCTTATTCTGCTTTTTTTCAGTAATTGTGATGATTATATTTTTTGATTTAGTTTTGGTTGTAAACTGTTTCTGAATTTCAGTAATTTCAATACTTTTGGTTTGATAGATTTTATTCTAGTCTTGATTTGATTCTATTTATATTTAGTTTTAATTTCGATTGGTTAAGTATTGGTTAGATTTCCTATTAGCTTTTATCTCGTAGTTAGTCTAATTTGGTGTTTCAAATCTGTTTTGGTGTTGTTTGATTTTGTTTGAATGAATTAATACTTCTATTGGTTTATTTAGTTTAGTTTTACTTGTTCATTCAATTTAGTGCTCATTGCAATTCAATTAGGCTTAAGGCTTGGATATAGCTAAGTAGTGTAGTTGAATTAACTTTAGTTAGATTTTAACTTAGGTTAGTTTATTTGGTTGGGTTAGTAGTTTGGGAAATTCAGGTTTCCAGTAGCCAACTTGGGGTCTGCTAATAGTGCTAATGTTGCACTACTGATTTTAATAATAGCATTAGGATAGTATTGCACTAATAAGGGCCTCTAACTTGGGTAGAGGGCACAAGGTATATATTAGTTAATAAACACTAACTTAGTGGGATGATAAATAATGAAAGACAACTAGTAGTGGAGACAACATTTAATGATTTTAAGGGTTGATATAATATAATTAATTGAACTTAGTGCCAGAAAAGGAGGAGAAAAAGGAGATTGAAAGCTTATAAGATCTGAGCAAAACATTCTGCCAAAGGGGGGGGGGGGTACACACACATACACTGAGCGTGCGCTCTGAAAATCTGAGAGCCAAAAGGAATAGGAGTCATTTCAAATTCTGAGAGCTAAAAAACACTTAAGGAAAACTGAAAGTTAAGAGGAGGAGATTTTTGAGGACTTGAACGGGAGTAAGAGTTGAGAGTCTAAAAAAAAAGTTGGATAGTTTGGTTTTCTTTTACTACTGGAAATCAGAAAAAGAGCGAAGTTCCAGAGAGTTTCTTTTCTTTGAGAGTTTAAAGAACAGAAAACTTGAAAACATACGGTTTCATTGCATCTCTTGGCCGAGTCTGTTTTTCTTGGTGTTGCTGTTGGTATTTCTGGAATTTTTTTACTGGTTTCTGGTCTGTTTGTGTTGCTGTGGTTTATTACTGGTGGTTTGAATTGTCCCTTTGCTGTTGGTTTTCAACTGGTGTTGGTTCATTTCTGGACTATCATTTCTCCTCACTTGTCGCTGCTGGAATTTGTCTTATTGGTTTTTGATCCATTACTGGGTTGTTGCTTCTTACTTTGGCTGCTGGTTATTTGCTGGTGTATTGCTGTTGTATCTGCTGCTGCTGACTTCTCTTTCTTCTTATTCTATTTTCAAATCCAAGTACACATTTGAATCCTGTATGGCTATAGCTCAGATATTGAAATGATGAAATAAAATCTGCAATCCATTTGTCTTTTGAAGTTTATACATCTAAACCGCCTTAGTAGTATAGTTAGTAGATAAGTTATATTTGTTTAGATTCTTTCTAATTGTATTTACCTTGTAGGAATTAGAATGTACTTGAACTTGTTTGGACTGTTAAATAGCATGATGTTAGATTAATTAGATGTATTCCATGGGTTTAGTAATTTAGTTTGGTTTAGCTTGTGATTATAGTGTAATGCAGGATAACTTACAAGGCAAAGAATTAAAATCAGTTAGAATGATTTGAAAGAGGTTCCGAATTCAATTCTTGTGCGAATTACCTATATTTGTATACTCCGTATTTAGTTCTCATTTGTGTGTTCAATTTTATCATATCTTTCTATGAAATGTTTCACCAACATAACTTATCAAAGTCGGGGGAATAGATCAAGTTACCAGAACAGTTCATTAAAGTTAACTTTTAGAAAAATGAAATCTAGTGGGTATGCTCTTTATCGTTGGTCAATAATTTGGGCTTAGTTTAAAGGATTCAATTCAAGGTTAACACAATATAGGTTTGGGGCTTTGAGTTAGGTAGCGGGTTCAAATTAAAAGGTCCTTCCTTTTGTTTGGACTCGGACTTGAACTCGAAGCCCGCTTTTATAATATTAAGTAATTAGGGCCTTTTATTTATTTTTTTAGAGACAAGATAAATTGAAAAATCATAGTCGCTTTAGGACCTTTAAACAAAATACGAGACGAGCCTCGCCAAATAAAACGCACAATTTGCAGGGCCCTTAATAAATGGTTATAATAATTTCTTAGATTTCAGGACATGCCGTTTAACGAATTCCACGGCTTTCCTCAAAATAATAATACGCTAGTTGCTTTAGGCGCGTATTTAATAATGTTACTTTCCTAGATTCGGGTGCACATTTATGTGACCCAAATCCAAATCTCAACGGAGTCGAGGTGTATCAACAACCACGGGTACATTGATGTGACGTGGTTCGAGATGCATTTTCATTACGTTGCAATTCTCTTTAAAATAATGATAATATTAAAAGCGGTTAAAGGTTAAAATTTTCACATAGGTTTGAGCATGCTTAAAAATCAGATAAATAAGCCGAATATGACAGTTAAGCGACCGTGCTAGAACTACGGAACTCGGGAATGCCTAATACCTTCTCCCGAGTTAACAGAATTCCTTATCCGGATTTCTGATTCGTAGACTGTAATAAGGAGTAAACTTTTTCCTCGATTCGGGATTTAAACCGGTGACTTGGGACACCATAAATCTCTCAAGTGGCGACTCCAACTCTGAATAATAAATCCCGTTTCGATTGTCCTTTAATTGGAAAAACTCCCTTTACCACGCCCTTCGCGGGGTGCAGTAGCGGAAAAAGTAGGTGTGATAGCTCTGGCGACTCTGCTGGGGATAAAAGCCCAGAACTTTTGGTTCAGGGTTTAGAATTCGAGCTTAGAATAATTGTTGTATTTGGTTTTGTTATTATCTGATTCTATCATATGATTGGGCTTAAATGTGCAAAAAGATGATTTTTACCGCTTTGATATTGTTGAACTGCATTATAAATTGTCTTCTTGCGCACCCCCTCTGAGTCTTCTGAATACGATCTCGGGAATCGCGGATACGCGCCCCATTCTTTGTTGAGATAAATTCGGTGGGCCTGGGCTCCTGGTGAAGGATTATCAGTCACCCATATTTAAGAACGGGGAGGGTCCAGTAGTTAAGCCGGAGAAGTATTGCTCCCGGTACGCTACCCCTTCCCAACTCGAGTTGTCCACTCGTTTTATGGCCAGTCTAGATACGCCTCACACCCCAGGCATTAAACCTAGTATAACAAAACTTCATGCTGGATCCGTAATAGGAACTTTTATTTGCATCATGTGCATTTGACTTGGGGGACTCAATACAGGGGTTGGGTCCATCTAGGACAAGCGACCTGAAGTGAAAAGACCATCCTGCTACATCCTGTTTGTTTTATGCATTTATTTGCTTCAGACTTGCATGCTGACCGGCTTCTAAAAATTGGAAATACTGGAAAATCGTGAAACAATAGTAGTGTAGAGAGATAACTACTTATTTAAAAAAAACAATGCCCAAGTAGTGTCAAAACTATGCCGAAATTTTGAGAAAATGAAGAGAAAGAAAAGTTTTTTTTAGTTTAATTTATTTGGAAAAAAAAGAGTCTTGTTTTAAAAATTAGTTTATTTTCCTAAACCGAACTACGCGGGTTTGATTCTCACTGGATGGGAGATACATAGGCAACCTCCATCAGGTTCAGCCCACATATTTCAAAAAAGAAGCATAAAATTTCGCATGTGCATAAATTTTCAAAAATTTTGGGTCAGCGTTTTACTGTCTTGCCCTCATGTCCCAGTTGTTTTACCAATACAGCTTTAAAATCTTCCTGGGAGGTGCTGAAGAGCCATTTCCATATTAATCATTTTTGCCCTTTATCCTGCCATTTTTTCCTCGGCGAGATACCTGAGTAATTCTTCCACAGCCTAAGCCCTCTTATCATATGAACTTTGTCCATTGTCTTATCTAAAAGTCTGTTTGGTATCATTTTCTTCGAGTTAAGATTTGGACCCGACCTCATAACTTTATTCATATAGGTGCAATATGGATCCAGTTAGTGGGAGACCTGACAAGAGGCTGAGAGATGAAGAGCACTCGCCGTTTAAAATTGTCGACAAAGTGCACCGGTTATTAGAGCGATGGTGGAACAACATGGATGGGTTTGAGCAAGGAAAGATCAAAGATCATTTGAAAAACTTGGTAAACATTATGGAGATCGAGCCCAAACGAGAACTCATCAAAGCTTTGGTTCATTTCTGGGACCCGAAGAATAATGTGTTTCATCTCAATGGATTTGAAATGACTCCTACCTTAGAGGAATTCATTGAATATACCGATCTGGGGCGTAAAATTCAAACAAAAAGACTTTTGGCTCCCAGGGACGTTACTGCTACTAAGTTCCTTGAGCAGATGTGGATCAGCCACACCGAGATAGCACATGTGGCGCAAGGGCAGGTCCGCCTAGATTTCTTGTATGACAGGTACGGGCATGAAGGGGGTTTCTCAAAATACGGTAAGAAGCTAATTAACAAACAAAACCAACACACATGGCGAGGCCATGGACGGAAAGCGTTCATTGTAGCTTTGTTGGGGTGTATGGTCTTCCCGAGAGAGGATCAGAAGATCAACATTCGGTTATCTGGGATAGTCACAGCCATGATGAAAAGAAATGATTCCTCCATTCTTCCAATGGTGTTAGAAGATATCTTTCGTACCCTGACCAGGTGCTGGGAAGGAAAAGGTTTCTTTGAAGGTTGCAATCTCCTACTCCATATGTGGTTCATAGATCATCTTTTCCGTCGTCCTTATCGGGTAGACCACCGTACTTGTTGGGGTAATCATGTTCGCCAGTATAATGCTAGATTGAAGAGTGAGTTAGAGATCTGCATATTCCCAGAAAGTGTGAATGATTGGAAAGAGTATCTTCACTCCTTAACAGATGACCAGATCACATGGAATTATCCTTGGTTCACCGCAGAATATGTCATCTATAAGTCATCTTGCCATCCGTTTCTGATATTGACGGGGCTTCGAGGTTATCAACCATATGTTCCCATGAGAGTTCTACGTCAGTTGGGTCACAAAAAGATAGTTCCCCAGGTAGAGACTATGGAAACTTTTATTTGGGAAACAACATCAGAGGATCCCATTCGTGAAGATTATGCTCAACGTGTTTGGAATGGCATTAAGATACTCGAGCATGGCACCATGGTGGCAGATCGAGAAAGGGGTGAGTTGAATCCTTCTTATCTTGAGTGGTTCTATAATCAAGATGCTCTCACAGATAGATCAGGTACAGTTGTAAAGAGCACTGCAGAGTGGGAAGCTGAGATTCGAAACAGAGTTGGGCTAGCTGAGGAAGAGATGAAAAAGGGTTATGAATCTGATTTTGGAGCACTACAAGAAGAGCTCGGCATCATTAAAGTAGACAGGGATCTGCTATATGATACTTTTTGAGAAAGAGAAAGTTCGGTGGGCACGAGAGAGGAAAGCACTCAAATCCCAAATTCAAAAGAAGAACATAATCACAACCGCTCAGCAACAAGAAGAAAGAGAAGCCTAGTTCAGGGTAGTCCGTGATCATGAGCGCATGAGTTACCCTCCACTAATCAAGGGTTTAAGGGATCAATTAGAGGGAGTTGAATCAAGCAAAGAGAGACAGATCGCGAAATTTGCGGTAGAAAGACGTCACTACCAGAATATGATCAATTGGTTGGAAGAGGAGTCGTTAGAAGTTTGGCGCCAGAAAGATATGGCCTTGGACCGCGAGCGTGATGCATTGAATCTAGCTGATACCTGTGGTCAGCAAAATCAAGAGTTGCATGTGGCTCAGGAATACGTTAAGGGAAAGATCCTCGAAGTAGCCACCTATACCTCAAGAACATTCAAGAGTTGTCAGGGAATGATACCCGAACAGTTTGCAGAAGTATCATTGAGCATTGCTCGTCATATATCTGTAGATTTGGAGAGGATATACCGCAATATTGGGGGTCAGCCACAGGAATAAGAGCACTGATGCTAGTGGATTCTACTACAGAGATCAAAATCGTCCTCCAGCTATCGGTCCTTTTCATTATGCTTCAGTTATTTTGAGTCTGTAAGAGTCTTTTGGTGTTTTAAGTCTTATTGTTTTTCCTTTCATCCTAAAAGTCTGTTTGAGTCAGGTTTGGTTTTGTTTATCCTTATGCACTCTTGCTTTTCGAGTCTTGTACCAAAAAGAAAATTATATTGAAAATCAATGAAAAATATTTTGTTTAGAAAAATTCTAAAAGTGAACCAAAACGTGAAAATCGTATGGCAGAACTACGCATGGTCTGATTCATGCGGAGACATGATACGTAGGCAATCCCCATAAGATTCGACCACCACTAAAAAAAGAAAAAGAGAAAAGAGTAAGAGAATAAAAAAGAAAAAAGGAGAAGAAGAAAAAGAGAAAAAAAATAAATAAATGGAGGGTTTCAGAAACACTTGAAAGAGGCACAAATAAAATAAGTCGGGATGATGCATGCGGTCAGAGCAAAGACATGTTAGAAATGGTTGAACTGCCTAGGAACATGACATCCCCCTACGTGCAATTGCAATACGTGTTAAATCTCTAACGCTGACAAGTTTGTTGTTTTACCAGTTTCAAACAGTTAGCTTAGAACATAATGGCACCATACCATTATCAAACAAAATCTAAAGGGCCCATACCGAAAAGCATGACTAACTCAGTTAACAGTGTTGAGGATGAAAAGACAAAAAATCAGATGCTGAAGGAGGCAATGGAAAAAATGGAAAAAATGAGACTGGAGATGAACGAAATGCAGCTAGCCTTGGATAGGGTACAAAAGGGGCCCGAACCACCCGTTACTCCTACTCTCCCACCAGGACACACGCCGGAATACCCTCCCCACGGCCTGTCGACAAGCTTCCCACGTCACCACTACTACCAGGGAAGAAATCCCTATGATCCCCAAGTTCCACCACCCAATCAGAACCCTCCTCTACCAAATGTTCCTGTTTTCGTGGCACCCCCACCAGCCACACTACAAAGATCATACAGTGAGCTGTTGTTTAAGGCTCACGATAACCAATATTACCCCCCTGAACCTACATTCAAAGCACCTGAGCCGCATACTTATAATCCCCACTTTGAGGTCCCGGTAGAGACTAAAAAGCTGGCTAAGAACCCAAAGCAGGATGAAGTGCTTCGAAAATTTAAAAGCCTGGAGCAGTCCTTCAGGAATATCCATGGGTTAGGCAACCAAGTCAGTGTGTCCTACAAAGATCTGTGCCCATTCCTCGACGTTCAATTGCCGGCAGGTTTCAAGATGCCAAAGTTTGACCTATACGAGGGACACGGTGATCCAATGGCACATCTGCGAGGTTTCTGTAGCAAGATGAGAGGAGCAGGTGGGAAAGATGAGCTTCTAATAGCTTATTTTGGTCAGAGTCTAAGTGGATCTGCATTGGAATGGTACACAAGACAGGATCCTAGCAGGCGGTACACCTGGGACGATCTAGCACAAGCATTTGCAGCCCACTTCCAGTAGAACCTTGAGATCATCCCTGACCGTCTCACATTGCTAAAACTTGAGAAGAAGCCCGGGGAAAGCTTCTGGGAATTTGGTTTCCGCTGGAGAGAGCAGGCAGCAAGGGTTGATCCTCCGATGAGGGAGGGGAAATGATGGACTGCTTTCTACAGACTCTAGAGCCAACTTACTTTGGTCACTTGGTGATGTCAATTGGCAAATCTTTCAATGAGGTAGTGAAAATGGGCGATATGATTGAATAGGGACTTAAGTCCAACAAAATCCTGAGCTATTCGGCGATTAAAGCAACAACTCGGGCCATCCAGAGCGGCACGGGAGGTGCGCTCGGGAAGAAGAAAAGAGAAGAGGTCACAACAGTAGAGGCAGGTAATTGGCCCAGATCAAGAGGTCCTTCCCCTCGCTACCAATCCATACCCCATCACCCAAATTACCCACACGCTCCAAAGTACCCTCCACAGCCATACTACCCTCCACAAGAACCACATTTCTCCATCCATCAGGCCCAAACATATACCCAGCCTCCGGCTCGCCCGCAATGGCGTGCGCCGTCTCCCCAAAATACCTACCCATCTCCACAGAATACATATCCACCCCCACGAAACCCATATCCACCACCAAGGGCCTACAGGAACCCTTCAGGGCCAGGTTTTCGCGGGAATCAGGCTTTTAGTGTTGAAGGGGTGCAGAGATAGAGAACATTCACTGAGTTGGGAGAAACCTATACTGCTCTGTTCCACAAATTAAGGCAGTTAGGCTTGTTAAGTCCTGTTGAGCCCAGATTGCCAAATCCCCTTCCCAAAAATATGGACCATTCGGTAAGTTGTGAATATTGTTTGGGGGCTCTCGGACATGATACCGAGAAGTGTTGGAAGTTGAAACATGCAGTGCAAAATCTTATTGACACCAATAAGATTGAGGTTCAGGCACCAGAGGCACCCAACATCAATNAATGATGATCTGTGCCAGTCCAAAAGAAAAGTCGACCGGTGGAGAAGAGGTGGTACAATTGGAAAAGGTAGACGTCAAGCCAGTGGTGGTAATGGGGAAGAGTTCGTCTGTTGTTGCAAAGAACCCCGAGCCGGTCAAAGTAACGGTGCAAGGGGTACCAAGCAAGCCAGCATGCATAGGGCCAGTTGTTATCAGGCCAGTAATGCAGATGCCGATAATCAGCGATAAAGACGTGCCATGAAGCTATAATAAAGCGATGGTAATGTACAAAGGAAAGGAGTTTGTGGAAGAAATATGTGAGGCCCAGGGGTTAACTCGTTCGGGAAGGTGTTTTGCTCCCATAGAGTTAAGAAGGTCCAACCCAGCGGTGATAAAGAAACCCATGATAGAGGAAGAGGCTGAGGAGTTTTTGAAGAAAATGAAGGCACAAGACTACTCCATTGTGGAGCAGTTAAGAAAGACCCCGGCACAGATTTTGTTGCTATCCTTGTTGATCCATTCTAGCGATCACTGCCAGGCACTAATGAAAATCTTGAACGAGGCCCATGTTTCGGATAAAATCTCTGTAAACCACTTGGAGAGGATAGTGCACAAAATCTTCGAGGTAAATCGAGTGACGTTTTCTGATGATGAATTGCCGGTAGAGGGTACAGAACACAACAAAGCCCTCTACTTGACCGTGAAGTGCGAAGACTCGGTGGTCACCTGAGTATTGATTGATAACGGGTCAAGCGCCAACATCTGTACTTTGACTACCCTAAACAAGCTGAAGGTTGATCATGACCGGATTCACAGGAACAATGTCTGTGTCCGAAGTTTTGATGGGGGTGGTACTGACATGGTGGGGGATATCATACTGGAATTGACCATTGGTCCAGTGGAATTCACCATGGAATTCTAAGTGGTAGACATGGCAGTATCATACAATCTTCTATTGGGGCGACCCTAGATCCATACTTCCAAGGCAATGCCTTCTACACTGCACCAGATGGTGAAATTTGAGTGGGACGGGCAGGAGATAGTGGTGCACGGGGATGACGGTACAAGCACTGTGGGTGATGACATTATGCCATTCATAGAAACTGATGACGACAAAGGTCCATGGGTTTACCAGATTTTTGATGCAGTCTCAGTGGACAAAATTTCTGAAGGCGAGGACGTTCCACTACCCAGAATCGCAGCGGCCACTTTCATGATAGCCTCGGAAATGTTAAACAGCGGGTTTGTACCATGAAAAGGTTTGGAGGTTGATCTGCAGGGTATTGTCCAGCCTGTTTCTTTGCCCAAGAATCTGGATACTTTTGGGCTGGGATTCAAGCCTACAGTAGCAGATGTAATACGGGCTCGAAAGTTGAAGAAGAGAGTTTGGGTTCTTCCCAAGCTGGTTCCGCGTCTCTCTAGATCCTTTGTCAGAGCAGGTAGCAGAAGGTTGTCGGTCCCGAAGGTTCTCGGACCACTGATTGGGTCAGATGGAGATTTGAATTATGGTTTTGAAAGGTTGTTCGCCGACGTCAACGTGATAGAAGCTAGAGAAGGTTCCAGTAGGGCAGATATACAGTTTGTGGCGCCTAGGGCAATTATCAACAATTGGACGGCTACTCCCATTCCTACCCGGAGGGAGTCTTAGTAGTGGGCTCTGATTTTTTCTTTCTTGTTTTCTGGATTATTCCAGGGTTGTAATCCAGTCTTTTATTTTATTTTTGTATTCGGCAAAAGTGTGAAGCTCTGTTATCCCACATTTTAATAAAGTGAAAGTTTTCTCCTCTTATTTTGTTTAATTTTGTTTTCTTCTTTTCTCTTTCTGAACAGTTCTCTTTATATTGGTTCTAATGACATGGCATGCACAACGGATCTTCAACCTAGTTTAAAAAATTATCTGATTCCGAACTAATTGTACAAGAGGTCGATTATGATGATGAATCGGAATACGATGAGGATGAAACAGAGAATTAAACCAGTTCGAAGAGAAACCCAAGCCCAATTTGAATGACACTGAAGCCGTCAATCTAGGGGATGCGAATGAAATCAGGGAAACTAAGATAAGTATCCACATTGAGCCAAACATAAGGGAAGAGCTAATCAAAGCACTTATTGAATTCAAAGTCATTTTTGCATGGTCATATGATGACATGTCGAGTATAAGCACTGATCTAGTAGTTCACAAATTGCCCACTGACCCGGCATGCCCTCCCGTCAAGCAGAAATTGAGGAAGTTCAAGACAGACATGAGTGTGAAGATTAAAGAAGAAGTAACCAAGCAGCTGCAAGCAAAGGTTATTCGGGTCACTCGATATCCTGATTGGTTGGCTAATGTGGTGCCAGTGCCGAAGAAAGATGGGAAGACTAGGGTATGTGTCGATTACTGCAATCTGAACAGGGCGAGCCCAAAGGATAACTTTCCATTACCCAACATTCATATTTTGATGGATAATTGTGCCGGACGTGAGATCGGGTCATTTGTGGATTGCTATGCTGAGTATCATCAGATCCTGATGGATGAAGAAGATGCAGAAAAGACGGCTTTTATTACGCCGGATTACACCGTGGGGGAGTTATTGCTACCGGGTAATGCCATTCGGCTTGAAGAACGCTGGTGCAACGTACATGAGAGCAATGACTACTGTGTTTCATGACATGATACACAAAGAGATTGATGTGTACGTAGATGATGTGATCATAAAATCCAAGCATCAGGAAGACCACGTAGCAGACCTAAGGAAGTTTTTCCAAAGACTTCGACGGTACGACATTAAGCTCAACCCGGCCAAAATTGCATTTGGTGTTCCATCGGGAAAGCTGTTGGGATTCATCGTCAGTCGGTGAGGCATTGAGTTGGACCCGTCAAAGATCAAATCCATCCAAGAATTGCCACCGCCGAAGAACAAAACAGAAGTGATGAGTCTGTTTGGAAGGTTGAGTTATATCAGCAGGTTCATCGCTCAACTCACGGCAAGTGTGAACCCATTTTTCGGCTACTGAAGAAAGATGTTGCGGTAGAATGGACGGCAAATGTCAGGAAGCGTTTGACCAGATCAAAGGGTATCTATCAAATCCACCTGTGTTGGTTCCACCCGAGCCAGGAAGATCGTTGATTCTCTATCTAACGACCCTGGAGAATTCGTTTGGTTGTGTACTGGGGCAACACGACATTACAGGAAGAAAGGAGCAAGCCATCTATTATCTCAGCAAGAAGTTTACAGTATATGAGGTCAAGTACACTCAACTTGAGAAGACATGTTGCGCCCTAACTTGGGTGGCACAGAAATTGAAGCATTATCTGTCATCCTACACTACTTACCTTATTTCACACCTGGATCCATTGAAGTATATTTTCCAGAAGCCTATGCCCACAGGGAGGTTAGCGAAATGGCAAATATTACTCACGGAGTTCTACATCATCTATGTGATGAGGACGGCCATGAAAGCCCAAGCATTGGCCGATCACTTGGCTGAGAGTCCTGTTGATGAGGAATACGAGCCCTTGAGGACGTATTTTCCTGATGAAGAAGTAATGCATATAGATGAGTTGGAATTGACCGAGGAACCAGGATGGAAGATTTTCTTTGATGGAGCTGCAAATGCGAAAGGAGTTGGAATAGGAGCGATACTTATCTCTAAAACAGGACATCATTATCCTGTTACGGCTCAGCTACGTTTCTATTGCACCAACAACATGGCTGAGTATGAGGCATGCATTTTGGGCTTACGGTTAGCTGCAGACATGGATGTCCAGGACTTCTTGGTCTTGGGAGACTCGGACCTCCTGGTGCATCAGATTCAGGGTGAATGGGAAACACAATATTTGAAGCTCATACCATATCGACAATGCTTGCATGATCTGAGTAAGCGATTCTGATCAGTGGAGTTCAGACACATCCCATGAGTTCATAATGAGGTTGTCGATGCTTTGGCCACTTTAGCATCAATGTTGCATCACCCAGACAAAATTCATGTTGACCTGTTGCATATTCAGGTTCGTGATCAACATGCTTATTGCAACATGATAGAGGAAGAAACGGATGGCGAGCCATGGTTCTATGATGTCAAGGAATACCTCAGGATAGGGATATATCCGGAGCAGGCCACCGAAGATCAAAAGAGAGCCATTCGGCGGTTGTCAAATGGATTTTTCCTTAGTGAAGGAGTGTTGTACAAAAGAACACTAGATTTGGGTTTGCTGAGATGCATAGATGCTGGTCAAGCCACGACAGTGATGACAGAGGTACATGCTGGAGTTTATGGGCCACATATGAGCGGATATGTATTGGCAAAGAAGATTCTCTGAGCAGGGTATTATTGGCTCACTATGGAGCGTGATTGTATCCGTTTCGTGCGAAAATGCCATCAGTGTCAGATACACGGAGATCTGATTCATTCTCCGCCGACAGAATTGCATACAATGTCAGCACCNGGGTTGAAGCTAAGACTTTCAAGACGGTAACCCAAGAAGGCAGTGGTGGATTTTGTTCATTCCCATATCATCTGTAGATTTGGGATCCCAAAGGTGATCATCACGGACAATGGTGCTAATCTTAATAGTAGTTTGATGAAAGAAGTATGTCAACAGTTCAAGATTACGCACCGTAATTCCACCTCGTATCGTCCCAAGGCGAGTGGAGCGGTTGAAGCAGCCAACAAGAACATAAAAAAGATATTGA
Organism: Nicotiana glauca; assembly: GCA_026770625.1. NCBI lineage: Eukaryota > Viridiplantae > Streptophyta > Magnoliopsida > Solanales > Solanaceae > Nicotiana > Nicotiana glauca. Next base: position 60,091 of record MU668294.1, read on the forward strand.
GGAAAATGGTAGAAGGATCCAGACAATGGAATGAGAAGTTACCATTTGCATTGTTGGGTTATCGCACTACTGTTCGTACTTCAGTAGGTGCAACTCCTTATTCGTTAGCATACGGAACTAAAGCAGTGATACCAGCAGAGGTTGAAATTCCGTCTCTCCGGATTGTCGCTGAGGCTGGGATTGATGATGATGAATGGGTCAAAGCCCGATTGGAGCAGTTGAGCTTGATTGATGAAAAGAGATTGGCAGCAGTATGTCATGGCCAATTGTATCAAAAGAGGATGGCAAGAGCATATAACAAGAAGGTGTGTCCCAGGAAATTTGAAGTAGGACAGCAGGTGCTGAAACGAATCTTGCCACATCAGGCCGAAGCAAAGGGCAAGTTCGCCCCGAATTGGCAAGGGCCGTTTGATGTGACCAGGGTGTTATCCAATGGCGCTCTATGTCTGACAGATGTCGAGGGAAGATATATTGACATGGCTATCAATTTTGACGCAATCAAAAGATATTATGTGTAATTTCTTTGATTGTAATTATTGTTTATTTGTTTGTTTGTTTGTACTTGGCATTTATCGGAGAATGAAATGACGGAGGCAATTTTTTCTACTATCCAAGCACTTTAACCTTTGTTTCCCCCTTTGAGCCTTATTTATTCTTTCATACCTCTCTCTTGGAATCATTAATGAAAAAAAAAACAAGAAAAACAAAGGAATCAAGTGAACTACGTTCGACCTGATTCCTCAAAGAGGATACGTAGGCGCCTCACGGCTCGGTCATAGTGTAACAAAAATAAAAAATCCCCCAAGTAAGAAACTGGGGCAAAAGTTATGTTTTAAATTTTTTTTTTTAAAAAAAAGGGGGGGGGGGGGTTTGNCACACACAAAACCCATATTTGATGTCCAAAAAAGACCTCCCGATCAGTATTCGAGAAATACCAAGTCAGGCAAATGAAAGCCGAGAATAACACACTGATCCCCGACTGAATGAGGATCACGAGCTGAAGGGATTGGTAACCAAAGGAATCCCCAGTAGAGAGAATCTTATCGATAACACTCCCGTCCCCAGATGCGAAAGAAAAATAAAATGAGAGTCTTATCGGTGAAAACCTTCACAGGCACCATAAGGCGACGAAAGCTGAGAGAAAAAAATGAGAGAGTTTTATGGTGAAAACCTTCACAGGCACCATAAGGCGACGGGAGTTGAGAGAAATGAGAGAGTCTTATTAGTGAAAACCCATCGAAGGGCACTATGAGGCGACAAGGATATAAAAAGGGCAAACAAGATAAGATTGGTGAAAAGGATCCGCATTCGGCAAAGAATCGGGTGCCTGCTCATCCCCAGCAAAAGGAGGTCATCAGAAAGATGGATTGATAGGTAGACTGGGTTGGTTAGATCCGGAATGCACGTCATAATCGTTAGGATCGGTTATACCATTCAGATAAGTTCTTTTCCTTTTTCTTCTCCCCAGCATTTGTTCAGAAAGACTTCTTCTTTTCTATCTTTTGAAGTCATCACTTTTCATTTCTTTGTTTTAAAAACTGTTTCTCTAGCAGTTTGTTTTTGAGAGATTTTTTCAGAGCTTACTACCAGTTGCCAAAATGGTGCAAAGCAAGATGTGAATAGGACAGGCCAAAGATAAGGCAATAAAACAAAAAAGACGTTTGTTGCAAGACCAAATGATGAATTGGTCTGGAGTGTCAGGGAAAGTATGGAGAAAAGCAGAAAAACAATAGTTGAGAAATTTGTGAATAACTATCGTCGGGAAGAAGGAGCATCCCCGGCAGATTTTTGACCCAGTTCCAAGAGGGTCAGACAACACAGAGCGGGGAAGGAAGAAAAAGAGAAACCATCCCTAGCAGGAATATCATCCCCAGCAAATAACATCATTCCTCAACAAATTTTGGGAACGCAGAGCAAGGAAAGAGGAGGAGAACCATCCCCAGCAGGAGAATCACAACCAACCACCGCATTTTAAACTAATAATTTTTCTTTGATTTGAAATAGGAAAAAGGAAATGGCATTGATGGAAAGGCATGCCACGTGGAAGATTATCAAACTGAGGCAGAAAATTTTCCTTTCATTTGGAAAATTTTCTGGAAGTCAGGTATCCACTTGGGAAAGAAGCTAGATAACACAAGGGAAGTGGTCTTTGAACCAGTATTATCCCCAGCAGTATTGAAAGAAGGAAAATAACAAGTTTTAATGAAGGAAGTTGTATCCAGTGTCATCCCCAACAGCTTTTGAAAAAATGAAGCACCAGTTTTGAAGGAAGGAAAATTCCCCCAGCAGTGTTCTCCTCAACAGTGTTATCCCCAGCTAATAACATTTTTATCCCCAGCAGTGTTGAAAATAAAAGTTTTGAAGGAAGTAGTTTTGGAAAAAAAATAGATTCCCCCAGCAGTATTATCCCTAGGAGGTAAGTAAATAATTCCCCAGCAGTGTTATCCCCAGCAGTTAAAAGGGATGCAACACAGTAAGAAGGAAATGGTTGCAAAGAGGAACAATGGCAACACGAGTGCAGTTTTGAAGTTATTGAAATAGGGAGCCCGCCCGTAGAACGGAGGTGTTACCTTTATATTTTTGTTGAAGTCAGGTACCCACTTGAGGAAGAAGGAAGATAACAAAAGTTCTAAGGGAATGAGGAAAGCATCCCTAGCAAGAAGGTCACCACCGACCATCATTTTCAAAAACTGACGAAATTCTCTTTGATTTAAGACAGGGACGGAAGCTATGTCCATATCAAGATCTCTACGTCATATCAAGCCCTTTGCGCTGCAATCAATCTTTGTAATTACACAATCAAGTACCACATGTCAGGCTTGTCCACCTTCAAATAGGATGTATCAGGTTTGTCCACATTCAAATAGGATATTTCGGGTCTATCCACCCTCAAATAGGATATTTTGGGTCTATCCGCCTTCGAATAGGATATTTCGGGTCTATCCGCCCTCAAATAGGATATTTGGGGTCTATCTACCTTCGAATAGGATATTTTGGGTTCATCCACCCTCGAATAGGATATTTTGGGTTCATCCGCCCTCGAATAGGATATTTTGGGTTCATCCGCCCTCGAATAGGATATTTTGGGTTCATCCGCCCTCGAATAGGATATTTTGGGTTCATCCGCCCTCGAATAGGATATTTTGGGTTCATCCGCCCTCGAATAGGATATTTTGGGTTCATCCGCCCTCGAATAGGATATTTTGGGTTCATCCGCCCTCGAATAGGATATTTTGGGTTCATCCGCCCTCGAATAGGATATTTTGGGTTCATCCGCCCTCGAATAGGATATTTTGGGTTCATCCGCCCTCGAATAGGATATTTTGGGTTCATCCGCCCTCGAATAGGATATTTTGGGTTCATCCGCCCTCGAATAGGATATTTTGGGTTCATCCGCCCTCGAATAGGATATTTTGGGTTCATCCGCCCTCGAATAGGATATTTTGGGTTCATCCGCCCTCGAATAGGATATTTTGGGTTCATCCGCCCTCGAATAGGATATTTTGGGTTCATCCGCCCTCGAATAGGATATTTTGGGTTCATCCGCCCTCGAATAGGATATTTTGGGTTCATCCGCCCTCGAATAGGATATTTTGGGTTCATCCGCCCTCGAATAGGATATTTTGGGTTCATCCGCCCTCGAATAGGATATTTTGGGTTCATCCGCCCTCGAATAGGATATTTTGGGTTCATCCGCCCTCGAATAGGATATTTTGGGTTCATCCGCCCTCGAATAGGATATTTTGGGTTCATCCGCCCTCGAATAGGATATTTTGGGTTCATCCGCCCTCGAATAGGATATTTTGGGTTCATCCGCCCTCGAATAGGATATTTTGGGTTCATCCGCCCTCGAATAGGATATTTTGGGTTCATCCGCCCTCGAATAGGATATTTTGGGTTCATCCGCCCTCGAATAGGATATTTTGGGTTCATCCGCCCTCGAATAGGATATTTTGGGTTCATCCGCCCTCGAATAGGATATTTTGGGTTCATCCGCCCTCGAATAGGATATTTTGGGTTCATCCGCCCTCGAATAGGATATTTTGGGTTCATCCGCCCTCGAATAGGATATTTTGGGTTCATCCGCCCTCGAATAGGATATTTTGGGTTCATCCGCCCTCGAATAGGATATTTTGGGTTCATCCGCCCTCGAATAGGATATTTTGGGTTCATCCGCCCTCGAATAGGATATTTTGGGTTCATCCGCCCTCGAATAGGTTATTTCGGGTCTATCCGCCTTCGAATAGGATATTTAGGGTTCATCCGCCCTCGAATACGATATTTTGGGTTCATCCGCCCTCGAATAGGATATTTTGGGTTCATCCGCCCTCGAATAGGATATTTTGGGTTCATCCGCCCTCGAATAGGATATTTTGGGTTCATCCGCCCTTGAAAAGGATATTTTGGGTTCATCCGCCCTCGAATAGGATATTTTGGTTTCATCCGCCCTCGAATAGGATATTTTGGTTCATCCTCCCTCGAATAGGATATTTTGGGTTCATCCTCCCTCGAATAGGATATTTTGGGTTCATCCTCCCTCGAATAGGATATTTTGGGTTCATCCGTCCTTGAATAGGATATTTTGGGTTCATCCGCCATCGAATAGGATATTTCGGGTCTATCCGCCCTCAAATAGGATATTTTGGGTCTATCCGCCTTCGAATAGGATATTTTGGGTTCATCCGCCCTCGAATAGGATATTTTGGGTTCATCCGCCCTCGAATAGGATATTTTCGGTTTATCCGCCTTCGAATAGGATATTTCGGGTTCATCCGCCCTCGAATAGGATATTTCGGGTCTATCCGCCCTCGAATAGGATATTTCGGGTCTATCCGCCTTCCAATTGGATATTTTGGGTTCATCCGCCCTCGAACAGGATATTTTGGGTTCATCCGCACACGAATAGGATATTTTGGGTTCATCCACCCTCAAATAGGATATTTTGGGTTCATCCGCCCTTTTCGGGTTCATCCACCCTCGAATAGGATATTTCGGGTCTATCCGCCCTCGAATAGGGTATTTCAGGTCTATCCGCCTTAGAATAGGATATTTCGGGACTATCCGCCCTCAAATAGGATATTTTGGGTTCATCCGCCCTCGAATAGGATATTTTGGGTTTATCCGCCCTCGAATAGTATATTTCGGGTCTATTCGCCCTCAAATAGAATATGACGGGTCTATCCGCCCTCAAATAGGCCATCCGCCCTCAAATAGGATATTGAATTTAATCCTTTCTCAAAAGGACATTTAATTTATTTCGACCCGAGTGGTCCTTCTTGTATAAACGTTGCCTAAATATATATTTCATAAATTATTGCCAAATGCATTTTATTTTCAAAGTTATTGATGAAGTCAGGAGCACGACTGAAGAGAGGAGAGGCGATTTTATTTTTAAAGTTGTTGTTGGAGTCAGGAGCCTGCTTGTAGAACCGAGGAATGCATTTAAAGTTGAAGTCAGAAGGCAGTAATGCGGAGGGTCACAACAAAATACCCCCAGCATAAATTCCGCCGCAGAAATCAGAAGGAAGGCTACAAGAGCAAGTTTGAAGATAGATAAGATTTTTTAATTCCTAGTTTATTCTAGCTTTTTGTTTTCTTTTAGCACGGTGTAATAAGGAAGTTGGTAAGCAGTAGTAACAACATGCAGCAGCAGTAACAGCAAATTACGGTCCCATGGTATTCCCAGCTACCAAAACTTTCCGAACTACATTGACCTGATCCCCTTTTAGCCCGGGATATGTAGGAGACCTTTTGAAGCAAAGGTTCGGTCAAGTCTTTTAAAAAAAATGCATCACACAGAGTACTCAAATGGGCAAAAATCGCTCGTATCCACTCACTTTATCTTTGTACGAAAACTCTCTGTGTTTCCAGGCAAAGAGGGGCAGCTGTGAGCACGTGATTTTTGCCATATATGAGACTTACTCCCAAAAATTTAAAATAAAATAATTTTGTTTGTTTTGCAATTGTTGTGAATTTTGTAACATTTTTCTTGTATTGTTTGCATTCGTCTGTGCATGTTTATTTGTTTAAATTAATAAAAATACAAAAAATATATCGCATTCGCATTTAGGATTTAATTTTACAATTAGGGATCGATTAAATAATAATTTTTGATTTACGAGAATGAAAAAATCATAGAAAATATGTATTTTTGCATTTCTAGCATTTAGTGTCCAATTGTGTGATTTTGTTGTTAATTGACATTTAATTAGTGGTATAATTGTTATTAGGAGTTAATTAGTTATTTTCGATAATTAAATTAGGTCTTGTAATTTAATTTAGGATTTTTAAGTTTTAATTTTGGAGCAAATAAAAGAAAAGAGAGCAAAAAAATATGAAAGGAAAATCGGATTGGGCCTCTTACTCTAATTTGAAATATTCCAGGCCCAAACCAAATACCCCTTACCCCAGCCCATGACTGTCCACCCTGTCTTCCCCATGAACCAAACGACCCCCCCTTCTTTTCATTTCATTTTTCATTCCCCTACCCTAAATCCCTTTCAAGACCCGCCTCCCCCTCGCCGTTCACAACCAAACGACCACCAATGCCGCCCAAGCCGCTGCCCTCTCCATCTCCCTCACCAACTAACCAAGCCTCCGCCTCTGCTCCTTCACACGACCACCCCACCAGTGAGCCACCAGCGAGGAACGACCACCCATCTCACCAGTTTCTTTTCGCCATTCTCGCTGCCAGACCTCTCATGTCGCTAACCAACTCCACACCGGCAACCGCTCACTCCATCGTCACTCCTCACTGCTCACACACACACACGGTCAAAAATAGTGGCGAGATGGGTTTTTGTTTGAACGAAAGCCAGGCAGAATCGCGGTTGAGTCGAGGTCGTTTGGTTTCGTTTGAGGTCGCCGGAAGTGTCGAGGTTCAATCTAAGCAGATTCGCAGTATTGGTTCGATTCTTTTGCTGCTGTATTTCAGCTTTTCTTGCGAGTTCAATCATCGGAATTCTTACTAAATTGTAATCATCGGAGATTCAAATACATTGGAAATCAATTCAGGTTCATCTGTTTTCCCATTTTTTTAACGTGTTGTTTGAATTTCATGGTGATGAGCATGATTTGTTTTTGTTCTGCTTTTCTTCAGTAATTGTGACGATTACATTTTTTGATTTAGTTTTGATTGTAAACTGTTTCTGAATTTCAGTAATTTCAATACTTTTGGTTTGATAGATTTTATTCTAGTCTTGATTTGATTCTGTTTATATTTAGTTTTAATTTCGATTGGTTAAGTATTGGTTAGATTTCCTATTAGCTTTTATCTCTTAGTTAGTCTAATTTGGTGTTTCAAATCTGTTTTGGTGTTGTTTGATTTTGTTTGAATGAATTAATACTTCTATTGGTTTATTTAGTTTAGTTTTACTTGTTCATTCAATTTAGTTCTCCTTTGCAATTCAATTTGGCTTAAGGCTTGGATATAGCTGAGTAGTGTAGTTGAATTAACTTTAGTTAGATTTTAACTTTGGTTAGTTTATTTGGTTGGGTTAGTAGTTTGGGAAATTCAGGTTTCCAGTAGCCAACTTGAGGTCTGCTAATAGTGCTAATGTTGCACTACTGATTTTAATAATAGCATTAGGATAGTATAGCACTAATAAGGGCCTCTAACTTGGGTAGAGGGTGCAAGGTATATATTAGTTAATAAACACTAACTTAGTAGGATGATAAAAAATAAAAGACAACTAGTAGTGGATACAACATTTACTGATTTTAAGGGTTGATATAATATAATTAATTGAACTTAGTGCCAGAAAAGGAGGAGAAAAAGGAGATTGAAAGCTTATAAGATCTTAGCAAAACATTCTGCCAAAGGGGAGATACACACACATACACTAAGCGTGCACTCTGAAAATCTGAGAGCCAAAAGGAATAGGAGACTTTTCATATTCTAAGAGCTAAAAACACTTCAAGGAAAATTGAAAGTTAAGAGGAGGAGATTTTTGAGGACTTGAACGGGAGTAAGAGTTGAGAGTCTAAAAAAAAAAAAAGCTAGATAGTTTGGTTTTCTTTTACTACTGGAAATCAGAAAAAGAGTGAAGTTTCTGAGAGTTTCTTTTCTTTGAGAGTTTAAAGAACAGAAAACTTGAAATCATACGATTTCATTGCATCTCTTGGCCGAGTCTATTTTGCTTGGTGTTGCTGTTGGTATTTCTGGAATTTTTTTACTGGTTTCTGGTTTGTTTGCGTTGCTGTGGTTTATTACTGGTGGTTTGAATTGTCCCTTTGATGTTGGTTTTCAACTGGTGTTGGTTCATTTCTGGACTATCATTTCTCCTCACTTGTCGCTGCTGGAATTTGTCTTATTGGTTTTTGATCCATTACTGGGTTGTTGCTTCTTACTTTGGCTGCTGGTTATTTGCTAGTGTATTGATGTTGTATCTGCTGCTGCTAACTTCTCTTTCTTCTTGTTCTATTTTCAAATCCAGGTACACATTTGAATCCTATATGGCTATAGCTCAGATATTGAAATGATGAAATGAAATCTGCAATCCATTTGTCTTTTGAAGTTTATACATCTAAACCGTCTTAGTAGTATAGTTAGTAGATGAGTTGTATTTGTTTAGATTCTTTCTAATTGTATTTACCTTGTAGGAATTAGAATGTACTTGAACTTGTTTGGACTGTTAAATAGCATGTTGTTAGATTAATTAGATGTATTCCATGGGTTTAGTAATTAGTTTGGTTTAGCTTGTGCTTATAGTGTAATGCAGGATAACTTACAAGGCAAAGAATTAAAATCAGTTAGAATGATTTGAAAGAGGTTCCGAATTCAATTCTTGTGCGAATTACCTATATTTGTATACTCCAGATTTAGTTCTCATTTGTGTGTTCAATTTTATCATATCTTTATATGAAATGTTTAACCAACATAGCTTATCAAAGTCGGGGGAATAGATCAAGTTACCAGAACAGTTCATTAAAGTTAACTTTTAGAAGAATGAAATCTAGTGGGTATGCTCTTTATCGTTGGTCAATAATTTGGGCTTAGTTTAAAGGATTCAATTGAAGGTTAACACAATATAGGTTTAGGGCTTTGAGTTAGGTAGCGGGTTCAAATTAAAAGGTCCTTCCTTTTGTTTGGACTCGGACTTGAACTCGAAGCCCGCTTTTATAATTTTAAGTAATTAGGGCCTTTTCTTTATTTTTTGAGAGACAAGATAAATTGAAAAATCATAGTCGCTTTAGGACCTTTAAATAAAATACGAGACGAGCCTCGCCAAATAAAACGCACAAATTGCGGGGCACTCAATAAATGGTTATAATAATTGCTTAGATTTCAGGACATGACGTTTAACGAATTCCACGGCTTTTCTCAAAATAATAATACGCTAGTTGCTTTAGGCGCGTATTTAATAATATTACTTTCCTAGATTCGGGTGCACATTTATATGATCCAAATCCAAATCTCAAATCGAGGTGTGTCAACAACCACGGGTACATTGATGTGACGTGGTTCGAGACGCATTTTCACGATGTTGCAATTCTCTTTAAAATAATGATAATATTAAAAGCGGTTAAAGGTTAAAATTTGCACATAGGTTTGAGCATGTTTAAAAATTAGATAAATAAGCCGAATATGACAGTTAAACGACCATGCTAGAACCACGGAACTCGGAAATACCTAATACCTTCTCCCGAGTTAATAGAATTCCTTATCCGTATTTCTGGTTCGTAGACTGTAATAAGGAGTCAACTTTTTCCTCGATTCGGGATTCAAACCGGTTGCTTGGGACACCATAAATCTCTCAAGTGGTGACTCCAACTCTGAATAATAAATCCCGTTTCGATTGTCCTTTAATTGGAAAAACTCCCTTTACCACGCCCTTCGCGGGGTGCAGTAGCGGAAAAAGGAGGTGTGACAGTTGAGATCGAAGATTTTTCCTTCTGTTCATGTTCAGTGGAGAGGTCAGCCTACTGAGGCATCGACCTGGGAGTCCGAGTCCGATATGCGAAGCTGTTACCCCATCTTTTCCCCAACTCAAGTACTTCCTTCTTATGTTCGTTCGAGGACGAAAGATTATTTTAGAGGTGCAGAATGTGGGTCATCACTTGGTTTAGAAATAAATTTTGTGTTTTGAGACCTTAAAAACCTCTTTTTGCATCATCTAAATTTGTGTGCGTAGTCCGGGCGCATAGCTGGAAAGCCATTATGTGAAAATTTGTGAAAAATGATAAAATTTATCTTTAAAATAAATTTAAGTTGACTTTGGTCAATATTCTTTTAAACGGAACCGGACCTGTGATTTAACGGTCTCGGAGATCCGTAGAAAAATATGGGACTTGGGCGTGTGCCTAGAATCGAATTCCGAGGTCCCAAGCCCGAGAAATAAGTTTTTGAAAAAAATTGTTTTACTGAAAATATAAGAGTTTTTGGAAATTTGATTATATTTGAAATTTATGGTATCGGGCCCGTATTTTGGTTCCGAAATCCGGTATAGGTTCAATATGATGTTTGAATTGTATCTGTAAAATTTGGTAACAAACAGAGGTCGTTTGATGTGATTCGGACCAGTATTTGTGAAATTTGAAACTTTGAAAGTTTTGAGATTTTTCTTAGATTTCTATGCTAAATTCGTTGTTTAAGATGTTATTTTGACGATTTGATCGCACGAGTAAGTCAGTATGATATTTTTGAGGTTATGTACATGTTTGGTTTGGAGTCCCGAGGACTCGGGTGAGTGTTGGATAGGTGTCAGAGCGGTTAAGACTTGGAAAAATCTGGTGTTTCTTTGCTATATCTGGTGCCTGAGTCTTTTCTCTATGCGAACTCATATAACCCATACGAACGCAATGTACAAATGGGGAAGGGGGCTGGGTAACACTATGCGAACGCACAGACCTGGGTACGAATGCGGGGCTTTGGGAATTTACTCTACGCAAACACACCGGGTCAGTTGCGAACGCATAGAGTAGGAATGGGTCTGGGGTCTGGGTAGTTTTAACTCTATGCGAATGTATTCCTTGTGATGCGAACACGAAGCGCAGGGGAGGGGAAACCTATGCGAACGCACATGCTTTGTTGCGAACGCATAGCCTGTTTTTGCCCAGTCTTTTAAAAATAGACCAATTACGGGATTCTTCAAAATTTTCATAACTCTTTCACTTAAACTCGAACTTGGGCAATTTTTGAAAATGGATTTCACCACAAAACCATATGTATGTATTCTTAAACTCGTTTTCTTCAATTTTCATTAACACCATTAAATTTCTAGGCCTAAATCATGTTCTTAAGGGTAGAAAATTGGGGATTTGGGTAGATTTAGGGCTTTTTGAATAATTGGAATTAAGACCTCAATTTGGGGTCGGATTTCAAAACTAATTACGTATTCGGGCTCGTGGGTGAATGGGTGATCGGGTTTTGGTTCGAACCTTCTATTTTGACCAAGTGGGCCTGTGATTGATTTTTGACTTTTGGGAGAAAATGATAGAAAATCTATAATTTGACATTGGGATTGAATTATTTAGCGTTTATTGATGTTGTTAAATTATTTTGGATTAGATACAAGTAATTCAGAGGCGAATTCTAAAGGAAAAGCGGTGTTTGAGGCTTGAGTTGGCCGTGGAAGTTTGAGGTAAGTGTTTGGTATAACCTTAGCTTGAGGTATTAGGATTCGAGTCCTATTTGCTATGTGTTATTCGTTGAGTATGACGACTAGGCATGGTGAAAAGTATATATACGTCGTTGTCAAGCATGCATGTGAGTCTTAAATTGAAGTCGTTGTGTTCTTAATAAGTACTACAAATGCCTAAGTTGTTGATTCTCTGTGTTGAGCAAGAATTATGAATTTTCTCATGGAAATTGCTTGTGGTTGAGTATTGGTGCTAGTTGAGGTTTCTTTCGTGAAGTTAAATGTTGAAACAAGTTTTATTATGGCTGATTCCCTTACCGGGACGTACTTACTTCTTACTATCGACTCCCTTGCCGGGATATTGTTGTTCCCTTATTATTCCCTTGTCGGGGCTTTTTGTGATTGGTGTTGAATTGTATATTGGGATCGGGTTGCACGCCGCAATAATATTATATTTGGATCAGGTTGCACGCCGCATCGATACTATATTTGGACCGATTTGCACGCCGTAATAATATTATATTTAGATCGGATTGTACGCCGCAACATTGATATATGATATGGATCGGGTTGAATACTGCAACAGTATTTTTATGATTTGGATCGGGTTGTGCACTGCAATAAAAAAGGATAAAAGTGGTTATTGATTTGTTACTATTTTTCTTATTCTGCTACGAATTTTAAATTGTTCTTTATGCTTTTCTCCCGAGTTACTGTTGGTAAGTGATATTCCCCGCAGCATGTTTCCCCCTCCCATCCTTAACTGTACATTTCTGCTTTTATTTTTTGCTGTATATGATATAACTGCACAGGTTTATTTGGTAATGTGGTCCTAGCCTCGTCACTACTGCACCGGGGTTAGGCTATGCACATACCAACACATGGGATTGATTTTGCTGATACTACACTCTACACTGTGTGCAGATCCTGGAGCAGCAACTTTCAGATCGTAGCTTTGGGAGGCTTCCTTCAGTCCAGTCGGAGATTCCAAGGTAGTCTGTGTCTTCTCCTATCCTTTTAGTTTGTTTCTTTTTAATATATATTCAGAGACAGTGTTGTAATAAATCTTTCATACTATTATTTGTAGTATTCCTAGACAGTCTGTAGAATTGTGACACCAGTCTTGGGTAGTTATTGTATGGATTGATATTGGCATTTTTTTAAAGCATTACATTTCAGTCTTTCGCTTATTAGATTTTCATTGTTATCAATTGTTGGTTATTAATTGTAAAAGGACTAAAATGGGAAAGAGGTACATTATTCAAATGGTCGGCTTGCCTAGCTTTCACAAGTATGCGCCATCACGACTCCCGAGAATGGAAAATTCAGGTCGTGACACATACAAAAGTAGCCAGAGAAAGAACGTTATTTTTGGTGGAATTGTTAGTTTCCAAATCCACTTGTAAGAGTATTGTTGAATGGTAATAGGGGTGAGTGACTTATAACTAGATTTTACGGAGAATATGCCAGTCGTGGTAAGAGTCCAAAAATCTTATCATAGTTTGTGTGAGTTAGGTGCATGTATATATCCTTAATGGTGGTCTGTAGTTCATTTGGTAATTCAAAAGGTAATTTTTCAAATTGCCATTCATGATTGTAGTAATAATCAGAGACTAATTTATGCTTTGTATGGGGTGGGAGTGACCCGGTCAGACAAGTGCGAAGAGGCAAATTTTCTTTGATCCAAGAGTCAGTCCAAAATTTGACGTGTTGGCTAGTGGTAAGGTTCCATTTATAACCTAAACGACAGTAGGACCATCCACGAACGGTATTTTGCCAAGTAAATGAAGCATTTTTTTGATAAGATGTTTGGGACGTATATATGTATGAAGAGTTGTTATGCCCACATTTGGTTTGAATTTTGGAAAAGTCGCCATGCAAGCCTTGCATGTTTTTTTTGTTTTGTGGCAAGGTTTTGTATCCCCAGGCCTCCTTGGTCTAACGTGGGTTACTATATTCCATTTAATAAGATGTAATTTTTTCTTTTGGGGAGTTGTACCTCAAAGAAAGTTTCTTTGATAGCGAGTAAGATGAGAGAGAGGATATAATTAGGCATTGTAATATATTGCATGAGGTTATTTGGTAGGTGGTTAAGGGTAAAACGAATGAGTGTGTCCGACCCGCCTTTGATAAGAATTTCATTTTCCATCCAGCAAGTTTGTTTTTGAAATTATCTAATAAGAATTGGAAATCACTTTTGAGGGTTTCTTTATAAATATATGGAAACCTGAATATCTGCCAAAAGATTTTCCTTCATTCATTTGAAAGAGTTGGAGTACTGATGTTCTGGTGGTTGTTGGGCAATTCTTGGAGAATAAAATTTTTGATTTGCAAAAGTTTATTTTTTGGCCCGAGTTTGTTGTAAGGTGAGTAATAGTATCAACGATTGACTCACATGTAGTATGAGTAATTTTTGTTGTTAGAATAATATCATCAGCAAAAAATTAGTGAGACAGAAGAGGTCCCCTTTTAGCGAGGGAGATTGGTTTCCAAGCATGATAATCGACTGTTGTGTTTATTGTGCGTGAGAGCATTTTGAGACTGAGGATAAATAGATATGGCGATAGTGGGTCTCCATGGCTTATGCCTTTGGTTGGGTTAAAATATTCAGTGGGGTTTCCATTAATAAGGATTGATGTTGATATTGTTGTAATACAGGACATAATTAGTTGAATAAAATTTGGAGGGAAATTTAAGGTAACTAGAGTATGACGTATGAACGACCATTCTAATTTGTCAAATACTTTCTCAAGATCCAAGTTAAGAACCATATAAGAATTTTTATTCATTTCTTGGAATCGAGAAATTAATTCCTGGACAATAATTGTATTATATCCAGCTCTTCGATTTTTCTGGAAGCTAGATTGAGTAAAATATATAATATGTTTCAGGATTGGTTTAAGCCTATTTATAATAAAATTTGTAATAACTTTGTATATAGTATGCATAGCTTATGGGTAGATATTGGGATATAGAAGAAACGCGTTTATGTTTAGGAATTAGGCAAATAAGAGTAGTGTTTATGTTAGGGTGTATTTTATGATCAAGAAAATCTTTGTGACAAAAGTGTTTGAATGAGTTGTCAATGGTGTTCCAACATTTTTGATAGAAGAAAGGGTGCAACCCACCCCGGCCAGGAGCCTTTAACAGTTTAAAAGAATGAATGGCATTCAGGATCTCATGATCTTGTAAGGGTCTAGTTAGAGATTTTGTTCAGCCCGAGTTAGGACGTTATAAGGTTGTATTGAGTGGTACCTATCGGAAAAAGTTATTTGTGTAGTAAATAGTGTATGGTAATAATGAGTAATATTGGTTTTAATGACTTGTAGGCCGGTAAGCCAATTTCCCCTAGATCTTGTAGTGCAGTGATACGATTGTGTCTTCTAAGATTTAAAGTGGAGAGATAAAAAAATTTATGTTTGCATCTCCATCGTTTAACCAGTTGATATTTTAATTTCCAGAAGTCCTTCTCTAGCCTAAGGAGAAGTTTGAAATCAGTTAATAATTGATGTTCCAAATTTTATAGGAAAGTTCTAGTTGGATAATTTATGGAAGATTGAATACCTCCTAATCGAGCCAAGATTTTTCTCTTGCATTTACAAATATTTCCTAAAGTGGATTTATTCCATTCTTGAACGATTTCTGTGAAGTTTTCAGTGGCTGGGAGTAGTTGTGAATGTTCATGCCAAGCTTGTTGAACTAATGTTGAGAAAGTAGGATGTGTAGCCCAAATTATTTCAAAGCAAAATATTTTTTTCGATGTAAAGGAAAATATTTTAGTTGTAATAAAAGGGGACAATGGTCGGAATGTGTACGTGGGAGATGTGTGACAAGGGCATCTGGGTAATGACTAATCCAGTCATAATTTGTGATAAATCAATCAATACATTCTAGAATATTGTGTTTATTGGAACGACCATTTGTCCAAGTGTACCGGCTACCTTTGTAACCTAGATCACTAAGGTGGCAATAATTTATACAATTAAGAAACTTATTTGTACGTGAATTATTAATTGTATGTCCTCCAAACTTATCATTAGCGTGGGTTATTTCATTAAAACTTATTTTATTAAATCAGTGCTAGAATATATTTCAGTACATAACCATTTAAAAGGAGAGGGATATACCTAAATATGACAATGTATTTCCTACTGTGTGATGGCCACTGGTTCTACTGTAAGTTTGTCATAATTTCCATAGTATGACAATACTTCCTGATTGACCTATAGAAGCCACCTCAGCCATGCCCATAAAATTAAATTCCTCCTTCAGATGTTGATAATCTGCATAGTGAGTTTTAGAAGTACAACAAGAGAAGGGCGGTGGTAATCAAGGAGGGAGCAAAAATTATGCTGGAAATCAGCAGACTGAGCTCCTCTACAATTCCATATAATTAAATTTATATTATTATTGTTTGGGGTGATCAGTTCGCTGCTCTGTATGTTCTCCAGGTTGCTGGTGTTCTCTCCCGGGCGTAAACGTAGTGTTGGAAGTAGAAAAATTTCATATTTTCCCACCTCTGGATTTGTGGTGGGTCTTATGCGAATGAGTGTTTTTATTTGATTTGGAGGACAACGTATGTGGATTTTTCTTTCGTATTCCTCCTTCTGGACAAAGACCTTGATCTCATCGAGCCAAGCATGAACCGTGTGTGTCTCCCTTTTGTAAGCTGCTTCTGCTGAAATGCACTGTTTTGTGCGGCTGGATTGGGAAGGTTAGGTGGGGATTGGGGTGGTGAGGGGAGTGGAGGTGTAAGGGATTCCAACAATGATAAGTGTGGTTGTGGAACTGCCAAGGGGTCGTAGAAATTGGTGTTGGTGGAGGGTAAAAAAGCATTTGAATGATGTTGGGATGGAGATGAGGGGGATCTCGGGTTGGTGTTGGTAGATAGATGATGCAAGCTAAGGGGCTTGCATCATAGACCAATGGTACCTGCCATAGATTTTCATCCCTAAGCTCATTCTCTCCGTGATTATTTGTGCAAGGTTCATTAGATTTTTGATGAGTACTGTCACTTCTTGATTGTTTACCTCCATTGTGAAGGTGAGAGCATGATTCTATAGTCCTATCTCTAACCAACAGGTTGGAGTTGGAGTTGCATGTGGTGTTTGAGAAGTATCGATTGTTGTGTTGGGTTCCATCATGAGTTGTGGAGGAGGGAGAGAGTAAGGAGTTTGCTGGTGAGTGAGGCGATGTGTATTCTGCCTGTTGTACGTGTTTGGTTGTCTGTGTAGGTGATTGAATGGTTTGGGGAATATCTGTTTATGAGGAAGCAGTGTGATATGTAAGGGAGTTGATGATTGTTGTGAAGAAAAAGATATATCAATGGTGGAAGATGCCAGTTGAGGTTGAGGGATTGGAGTCTGTGTGTGGGATTTTTATTGATTTTTTGTATTGTTGGGGTTTGGGAAGTCATCATTTGTTATTTGCATGGAATATGTAATTGGTTGTCTTGGTGGAGAGAGTAAGTCGTCCTTGGTAGTAGAGATTATAACACTGCTTTGTGTTTGTGTATTAAGATTGTATATGTTTTGTAGGGTTGCTCAGTGGGATTGGATTGAGTGTTGTGAGGGGTCTTGCGTGGCTGGTAAAGTGTCGTGTCTCGCTAGATTTTTGCATGGGCTGAGGTAGGTGTTGGAGATTGTGTTTTATCTGATTGGGTTGTGCGGACAAATCGATGGATTAGGTTTTTATTAGAAATTATAGGGCTTAAGGTATTAGTGATTAAAGAATTGGCAATAGGTAATTTAGTAATGCCATTGTTAGGTGAAGTAATGTCATTATTAGATAAGGACTCAAATTTATTCTTAATTTTAGTTGTTGATGTGGAACTGTTATTACTAACCTTTTTATTTTCAGTGTTAATAGTATTAGTTGACAGATTAGTAAATAGCAATTTATTAGGGTTTTTTGACATACCTGATGTCATCACGTGCGTAGCTTGTGACTGAGAAGGTAGTGAAGGAGGATCTGCCAACGATTGGACGTATATTGGTAGGGCAGCAGGCATTTTCAACATGGATTTCCTTGAAAAACGTACGATTTTCCACTCTTCATTGGATGGGGTGGGTATATTGGAAGAATGGATGGCAGTAGGGTTTGGAGATTGTGATTGGTACGATGGATGTGAGTCTTGGGGAAGTTCGCTTGGATGTGGTAATTACATGCTCTTATGTTATGGCCAAGTCGACCATAATTGGTGCAGAGCATGTTTAGTCCTTCATAAATGATGGTTTGTTTGTGGCTGCCGATGGAGAGGTGAGTTTTTAACGGTTGATCCAATGGTACCTCAACACAGAATCGTGCATATCTTCCTCTGGTAGTTGTAGGTGCATGTATCAATAGTAAGTAGTTTTTCAATTTTATTACCCAATTCTTTTAGAATCCGAAGGTCGTAAAACTCTGTAGGTAATTCGAGAAGGTGCAACCAGATTGTTGAGTATGTTATTTTTGTTTCTGAAGCCATAAATTTCGGTTCCCATTGACGGACTGAAAGAAAGTGGTTTAAAATAAACCAAGGGCCATCATGCAAAGCACGAAGCTTACTCTCCTCTTTTTGAAATTTAATGAGAAAAACATCATATCCTAGATCAATAAGTGGAAGATTTTCAGTGGGTTTCTATTGTGCATAAATTTTTTGGTAAAGAAGTTGGTGTCCATCCTTTCGACCAAAAACCTTGATAATAACTGCATGTTTGGAGCATAGAGTCTGTTTTTTTCTTCTAGTGAGAGCGGGATAAAGATTGAGGGTCAGTAGGTACCTCCATTCCATCTGTGATCTTGAGGCTTGGGGTTAGGAGAAAGGTTGTAAATATATGAAGGTGTAGTGTGGTTAGAGATCAGTGTATTAAGGTATAATGGGTTGTTAGAAGTAGTAGGTTGCGTTGGGGAGTCAGGGGGGTCAATGTTCATGGCGCCATCAGTAGAGGTGGCTTCTTTTTAACGCGGGAGAGGATTATCAAAATATTATCAGGGAATAGTCGATTATTTGGATGTTTAGGGAGTGTGAAGAGCCTAGGGGATCTTGCAAAGAAAGGGAATTCCTATAACTAGAGAATGAAATCATTTAAGAGTTTTGGTTTAGATGTCAAAAGATCATCATTTCGTCTAAAAGCTACCATTAAAAAGAAGTTCTATTTGTCAAGTTCAAGGAGGCCAATTTTAAAAGTGGCCAGCTCTTTCCTTAGAATCAAGACTTCTATGTCATATCTTTGCTTTACCTGGTGGGTTGACCTTGTATGTTCTTCTGCATCTTTTGCCAACTAGCCATTCTTGCCCAAGCTTTTGCCAAAATCTTTCTCGGCCTTTGTCAGGTCGGTCGCATAGTCATGTACTTTTCGCCTCAAGTTGTTCGTGATTTTTTCGTCCCTCTCACTTCTTACCAGCGTCTTGTCGTCTATTTTCATTTCCCGAATTTGAGCTCGGAGAGCTTCGTTTTCTCGGGATAACCTTTTCGTTTTTCCCTCATCTTTATCAACTTGCATCCCACTTTTAAATTTGATAGTTCTGACTTAATGCTCTAGTTTGCTGATGGTAGTATGGTATTCTTTCTCGTTGGCTAAGTAGACCTACTGTTCTTGTGCCTTATTAGTAAATTGTTGGATATGGGGCCTTTTGGCGGCCAGCTCTTAATCGACCCCTGCTCTCTTACCATACCATGCTATGAAGTTAGACTCTCCCTCATTGGATGATAAATCTCGCACTTGAGTCTTTGGCTCAAGAAATCTACATAGATGCCAAAGCTGGCAAACCTTTTCTTCTAGAAATGCAGCCCCTGGGCGTAGCTTAATAACCTGCGCGCTTAGATCTTCGTCATGAGGGACTGTTTGATACCTTCCCAACTGGTGTAGATTCTTATGTGGAGCGTATGGCTGAATAATTTGAATATCCATCAATAAAACAAAGCAAACGTCGTCAGACATGTAGATAACTTCATTGACCAGAAGCCAACTGAAAGTCCACTCAATTTGCTTTGTGGTTAAGGAACCCAGATATGTGAAACATGCTTCAGTACCTTCTAACAACTCATAGTCATTTACACTGATTCCGTACTCTTCGATGCAACCAATTCCAGTTAATCCGTAGTTCACGTACCTTGATGACAAAGATGTTCCACCAGCCACATTTGCAAAAGCATATTACAACCCTCAAATAATTTTGTACCAACTTGAGAGGCAAGTAGAGCTCGATAGATCTCTATGAGATTCATCGATACAAGAGTATCGCTGGCTTCTTAACAAAAAATTCATCCACCCCTACAAGTCCCAACTCTATATGTCTGTCATTCCCTGGTCATATCAGAGTACCCAAGAATGCGACTACGAAGGCTAAACTTTAGCGTGCTTCCACTTATTTTTCTTCCCTTAGTGATTGAAACTAGTATTTGGAGCCTCAAATTTGTGGGGTTCCCCGTACTGGCTATATAAAAATGGGAATGTGCAATAACCTTCGGTCATTCACTATTAACTTGCCGATTAATGCTTAGAAGGTCTAAAACTTTTGTGAGGGGTCACACTTCTTGGTGCTACTGGTATTTATGCCAAAGACTCCCGTCAAAACCGGCATAAGTTGCTATCTCCTCCAGTGTAGGGTAAATTCAAAATCTGAGAAGTGAAAAATATTGTGTGTCGGGTCCTAGAATTGTATTGGTGCCTCAATCAGATCAACCCTGGACTTAATATTCAAAATACTGATGAGCCCACCTAAAGATTTAGTCATAGAACACTTACTGACCTCCCCAAGTTATTCCATCACATGTGGAATCATAGTGGAATATTATCTACGACCCGAAAAGGTAAATTCTCAATGGTATTTATTCTGCATGCAAATTGAGTACAAGTGATAAAAACCGACACATTTTCCAAAAAAAACCCAATGTGACTAATTTTCAAAACTTAGTTCAATTACTTAGTAATCAAACAAGGGTTGTTTTTTGCAAATACGGCCATTAAGCACTTGAAGCAAGTTTTTAGGGTTGTTTCCGCCAACTGGGGATGATTATAGGGGAACGACTGACTTAGCTTTACATTATGACTATTCTTGCGAAAACAGCCTTCCAGCGTCCTAGGGAATGTTTTAAGGTTATTTTGACAAGAACGACCTAGGGTGATGACCATGTTTCAAAAAGGTTCTTATTTTGATTAATTTTACAAAAATAAAGCCGGACCTAATAGGGGTTGCCTACGTATATCACATAGGTGAGAATCAGACCCGCTTAGTTCGGTAAGTGCTAACGCAACAGAAAAATATGATTTTTTGAAAATATTTACCTTATTTTGAAATGACTTTTCTTTTCCATTTTTTTTTCAAAATTCTGGCAGAGTTTCGGAGTTTTCAAATACCTGGATTTTTTAGAAACCGGGTATATTTATGTGTCTTGACACACTCTTGGATTTTCTTTCACTATTCTAGAAGTTGGTCAACATATAAGCCGAAACAAACATATGCATAAGTAGAATGTAAAATACATCATGATGGTCTTTTATATTAGGTACACCATCCTAGATGGACCCAAACCTTGTGTCCCCAAAGTCAAATGCATGTGATGCAAAAAAATATTCCTACCAGGGATGTGGCATGAGGCTACGTTATCTAAGTTTAAATCCTGTGTGTATTGTTGTAAATCTGGCTTACTCGAGCGGACAACTCGAGCCAGGGGAAGAGGGCAATGTACTAGGAATACAAAAGCTTCGCCGACTTTGCAACTTGTCCGATCCTCGTTATAAAATTAGGGGTATGACTCTAACAGAAAAGCAGTCACGCGAAGCGCACGCTTCCTAGAAGATTTAAAAGACTCAGAGATAAGAAGGTTGTCGTAACAGTTTTATATACAGGTCAAGCAATATCAAAGCGGTAAAAAACGACATTTAGCATATTAGACTCAAACACGTAGAAAATTAGATAATAAACATAGCCAAGTATAACAGTTATTCTAAGCTCGACTTTTGAACCCTGAACCAGAGATTCTGGGTTCATTCCCCAGCAGAGTCGCCAGAGCTGTCACACGTCATTTTTCCCGGGGGATGGGGGGTTTTCCAATAAAAGTGACACTATTCAAAATGAGATTATTTATTTAATTTAGAGTCGCCATTTGGGATATTTATTATGGTGTCCCAAGTCACCGGTTCATTTTAATATCCCAAATCGAGGAAATTGACTCTATTTTTAGTCTGCGAACAAAGAAGACCGGGTAAGAAATTATGTTAACCCAAGAAAAGGTGTGAGGCACTCTCGTGTTTCGTGATTTTAGCACGGTCGCTTAATAATTAATTATTGGCCTAACTATCTGATTTATTATGTATTTTAAACCTATTGCGCACTTTATCTTCCACCGCTTTTAATTATTCAATTAATCGCTTTTAGTATCGATGAATTTTTTTTGAACAAGTCACGATGTCACACACTCCTTGTTTTTGTACATATCGGGAATCGCACCATGTGAAACGCACCCACGATTTACAACATGCTTATTTTATTATGATTTGAAGTTGAGGCCAAGTCGCATGAAACGCGCACTTAAGTTGGGAGTTACGTATCATGACTATGCTACGGAAACCGTATCCATAATCACGATGATTTTGTTAATCACGCCTAAACAAGCGACGATATTCATAAGTTAATTAATTCTCCTAGGTTTGATGTGTGGTCCCCAGAGTAATGGAAGTCCTTTGTGAAGAAGCGTATGTGAGGAGATGAATTATTGGCGCATGAATCATGATAAAGGTTAACCAAAGCTATTTGCTAACACATATGAAAGGACAAAACAATTGAAAATCTTAGTTTGTTTACGGAGTTCATGTCAAGAAAACGATACTGGTTTGGCAAATTATTGGAATGGCCTACTCTTAGTTACTCAATTCTATGTGGTTAGTAGTCAAATAACGGTACTAAGGATCACATTTGTTTGAACACTTGCACTGGACCTCGATTAGGTCGCATGGGAATGTCATTGGGCCCACGTTAAGACCCACTACATTAGGCCGATTTCACTAGGCTAAGCTCTTTGCTCCAAACCCAAAAGCGAAGAGTTTGGAAAGTCACCTTGTAATTGAAATTGGTGTAATTACTAGGATAGTAATTATACAGTCTAGTAATTATTCAGTTGTGTAATTACGGCGACCTATTTATTTGTGATAGTGTAATTATGGTGTAATTACAAGTTTACTGTTTGGTTGCACAAGTGTAATTACACAGTTAGATTAAATTTTAAATTAAGTAATTATCAATACTTAAAAGTTAATATAATAAATATATGCCTATAAATTTTTAAATAAATAATATTATATTTGGTATTTAAGATGTATATTTTTTGTGAATATACATTAATAAGTAATCGTATATTTATAACTAATATTGTAAAAATAATTTATCTATATATTTTAAATTAATAATATTTACTTTAGATACGCACAAAAATTAAAAATATACATTTTTTGTAAGAAGATCATGGAATTTATATTTGATAAAATAAATTAATATTTATAAATATAATGTCATAACATTATTTAAATGTTTGACAAAACTGATCTATCAATTCTAACTAAAAAAATGAACAACATGTGACGTGAGCCAATACTATTAAAACAAGTTAATTAGAACCATGAATATAACACAATTTCAAAATTCAAAAAAAAATATTTAGCATATGTCAAATTCCAACATAATAATAGTAAGTTTCACTATAATTTTAGATTAGGAAACATAATAAGTTTATAACCACATTCAACAATGAAATTCCACTTTAATTGCATCACTTATTATATGACAAGTTTTTAAATGACTCATTATTTATAATATTAGGAGGTGTAGCTTCAAAAAATAAAATAATAAAATAAATAAAAATAAAATATAAGCAATTACATGAAATAACAAGAAAGAAAGGAAGAGAAATAAAGGATAAATAATGTACAAAGAAAAATATATTTTAAAATTTTATAAGAAATTAAAAAGTAAAAATAAAATTTTAAAAATTAAAATAATAGAAATAAAAAGTTATAAAGAAAATAAATAAAAATAAAAAGGAAAGAAAATAAAAAATAACTTTGTAATTACACAGTGTAATTACCACCAATTCTCACCTTCCCCTTGAAAATTGGAGAGTGTAATTACACCCCTCCAATTACATCCAATTTCATACTGACCAAGTAATTACTTGATCAAACAAATATGTCAAACTGTGTAATTACACCCAAATCCAATTCCTAGGTGGTTTTCCAAACATGCTTTTAAAGTTCAAAATCTAATAAAATCAGATATCCAAATACCACGCATATGAATGAATAGATCAAATCAATAAATTATACAAAACCCAGCATTTATTTATCCTTGTGAAACGTTCAAAGTTACTACAACAATAGCCCTAAAAGAATATTACGATAAGAGCTATTGTAATTGTACAATACTAAACCTCTAAATCAGTATTCCTTTATGCCTGGCATTTGCAAATCTTCGTACAACTGAGATTGAATCAAAAGATTAACAAGCTTAAACACATGAGTACTACACTAATTAACAACTATTGAATCACTGGCTTTTAAACTAGCTGATTATACAAATTTCGCTTCAGCATGTGACATTGTTCAAAAACAGGAATCAAGCTAACGCAATGAAGTTGCTCACATTCAGGAAATCAATCTCAATCAACAATCTTATTCTGGTTGAGTTCACAGGCATTTTATTCAATGCTGAAACTAAATCAGAATAGATAAATTCTAATAACAACATCAAATGAAATTAAAAAAACAACCATAGCTTCAAGTAAGAACAACAGATGAGCTAGAGCACAACCACAATTCCATATCAAGGCGAATCTGAAATAGTTTTAAGAAATACAAATCTAGTTGCGCAGGGATTGAATTTAGAAGAAAAGGCAGCCAAATAAAAGGCTCAATCCAATATTTTAGAGCTCAGCTACAAACTTAGCAATCAACAGAAGATCCAACCCAAATGATGTTCGAAAACCAGAAAAAATGAAGAGAAATAAGCTGTAGTTCCCACCAGAATTCTCTTCTATCTATTTTTTCTTTGTTTCTTTGTTTCTTCTTTTTTGTGTCTAGGTCTGTCCCTCTATCAAATGCAGAATGACAACCTCTTTATTTAAAGAGTAGATAATGTACCCGATGCACGCGCCCAATTGTTATTTTTTTTTCTTTTTTTTCTTGTTTTCATCCTTTTAATATTTCTTGGTTTATTGTTGATTACACTCTTAGAACCTTTAGGGAAAGAAGAAAGAGAATAGACTTTTGTGTAATAATATATAGAACCATGATTACATGTATTGCTATTTATCTTTTGCATTATATGCATTTTAATTTTTCTGAAATCATATTACTATACCAATCACTTTGAAACACTTGTCGAGTTTAATACTTTATTATGCAGTGATTAGATAATAATTCAAGTAGAATTTAAATTATTTCCACATATAGTCTTTTTATTTTAAAAAAATTTGCACCACTAAGCCTTAAATTAATTATTATTAAATAGTAATTAAAAATTCAGTTGAAAAATAAGTCGTCATGTATTTTTTTTATTTTTTAAATTGAATGATATATAGTTTTATTCTTTTAGTATGTTTAATGTGTTGATGTATTAGATTTTTCTTTTTGTACTAATCAAAATTTAAATAATAAAAAATATTAATATTATTTCCAAATACTCGATGAAAAGGTATTTTTTGGTTCTTTGAAATAATAATCGTAATTTTTAATTATTAAGAATTTAACAAGAAAAATTATATTTTATTCTAATTGAATGACATAATATTATAAATAAATTAATATCTCGATCACTCTAAATACTAATCAAATTAACCGTAAATTGAAATAATGCAATATTTTCTAGTTTCATTTGATATGATTGAAATACTATTTAGGGTATAATGCAATTTTCATCACAATAGTAGTATTTGTTGAGACTATTTTAAAAGTAATTAATTGTATATTTATGTATTTTAAAATTTATATAATGTTGAATTCTTATTGAATAGAGTATGTACTCAACTAACTTCGATCATAGAGGGAGAAGTATAATCTTGTATGACGATACTTCTCATACTTCCTATTATATAACATTTTTAAGAGAAAACAATTTTACAAATTAATTGTCTTAATTTTTACTTCAGATATTCTCAACTCATATTTTAGAGAGGGGATACTTATTATACAATTTGAATAAATTTTTTATATTCTATAATAAAAAGGGGGACTTGAAACTATATTTTATTCTTAAATAATTTTTTTCGAATTTTATGAAGTATTCCAACTGAAATTGCTATTTAATGAGAACTTTGTACAAAATGATATCAATTGATAATGATAAAATAACATTTGAATGTAAATCTAAATACTTTATCACTAATTCTTTTTTAATGAAATCTTCTTTACCTGGAATAGTTAATAAATAAAATAATATTTCTTAAGGAGATAATAGAATTGTCATATATAAATGTATGTGACCTTGTATTTTTAATCAGGTGAACATTTGAATTATAAAATTATCAAAAAAATAATTTTTCTAGTTAAAATTACTTATCGAAAAAATAATAATAACAATCAAGTAATGCATGTAATGAAGATAGTAAATATTGAATTGAAAATGGGGTCCACCTAAAGAATTTAACTGCTTATGGGCACATTAAGTTTGGTTTTTCCTGCTATTAACAACCCACAATCAAACTTTTGATCCTAGTATACAAACAAACAATGTACTAATATATTTAAAATGACCATTATGCCCTTGGTCAACCTCCTCTTCTCTCCTCTATATATAAAAAGAAATGTTTGAGAGAATCACCTCACATGTACCCTCCCTAAAAATAAGAAAAAAGAGCATTTTTTTTAACCAATTTGGACAGTTTACCCTTTTTCGGATACTCTTCTATTATTTACAGCCCTTTAACGTCAGAATTTAACCTTTTTTACCCAAATTTGACCTAATTTTTCTTGTCTTATTGCACTTTGATCCCTTTTTAGAAGCTTCCTACATAACTACCTAAGATTCCCTATTTTGCTTTCCCAATTATCCCCTTAAATTTATGCTATTTACCATTTTTCTTTTATCTCTTCCAAATTTCAGAACTCTTAGCTTCCGTTTGGCAATAGATTTTGACAACTTTTTTTCAAATCTTTCTTTAAAACATTGATTGTCCATAGATTAATGATCTATTTTTTAAAAAAATTTAAAATTATTTTTCAAGTTCCCAAAATTTAGTTTAGGGTAGTTTTTGGGTGAAATTTGTTCTCCCATTCACAAAACTTTAAATTTTTTTTCAAATACAATGCATGTCCAAACATAAATTCAATTTCTAAAAGTTATTTTTTCAAGTTTCAGTCAAATCTATATCCAAACGCTAGTTTAGACTAAGCTTAAATCAAAAGGGCTCCAAATCCACTGCCAGACCCAAATTTTTATCATTTTCAATCAAACCAAATCAAACTATCTTAAATTGATAAATCAACCAAAAAAAAAAATTAACTTAAACAAATATGACTGATAAAACAAATAAAATCGAAATTCACTTAAGTGACTGCAAAACAACGATTAACAATAAGTAGTCAAACCATTAATCACCTAAAAATGCATGTACAAGTTTGATTATCTGCCAATTGAAAAAACTAAGAAATTGTAGAATTGACGGACCAACAGACATGAGGAAACAAAGAAATCGCATAATTGCTTTATTTTACCTAGAAATTTAATCAATTGGTTGATTAATTAAACCTAAAAATGCGTAAACAAAAGCGGAGTGACTAACGTATTTTTATGATTTTCATGTATTAATATGCGCTCAATAAATACTAAAAAATTGCAATTCAAAATCTAAAATGCTATGCAATTAAGATTTGAATAATTTTTATGATTTTTCTGATTCACGATATTAAATATGCTCAAAAGTGCAACTAAATGCAAGCAAACAATTAACGAGAAATTCCTAGAAATTCTATAAAATAAAAAACACTAGAAAAAAAATTGTTTTCGTGAATTTTGTAGGACTATTTTCGTAGGAAAAAAATTACGTACTCACAATGACTCCGCCAGGTACAAATACAACCTTGCTCCCATCAATGAGGCCGTCTATAACCCCTTGTAATATGTTAGTAAGCATTTTGGATATGATCTTATAGATTGTGGAGCAGCAACAGATAGGTCTATATTGTTTTACTGAGGAATGATTTTTAACTTTAGGAACTAAGGTGATAGATGTGTAGTTTATCAGTTGGTAGAGTTTCATGATGTCAAAGAAGTTCAGAACAACTTCAGTTACCTCATCTCCAATCGTGATCCATGCTTTCTTAAGGAATATTGAGTTAAAACCATCTATCCCTCGAGCTTTGTGATCATCAATCCCCTATAATGCTTGCCAAACCTCTTCCCTGGTAAATGGTCGAGTAAGCTGCAACTATTGTGCCCTTGATAGGATATATCTCCTTCTTATAACATCTAATTATATAGCAGGTAATGTGGGATTTGCAGCCCCAAGTAGGTTCTTATAGAAACCTAAAATCTCCTTCTCCATCCCCTTTTTTGATTGGATAATTTCACTTGTTGCACTAACAAGTGATTTAATCTGATTCTAAGCTCTCCTTTTCTTGATGCTGGCAAAGAAATAAGCTCAGTTTTAGTCCCCTAATTGAAGCCACTGTACTTTGGACTTTTGCTTGTATATGCTTTCCTCTCTTAGATCCTATTTTTTCAGTTGAGATATTAGCTTTTTCTCTACTAAAAAGTTATGAGGATCTTAATTATATGTTATCATCAACTATTGTAGTAGCTAGAGATCATTCCAGATACTTTTGATTTTCTCATCTATCCTAGTGAACTCATTTGTATTTAAGGCGTTCATTGCTAGTTTCACGATTTTCAGCTTGAGCCATATTCTTTTAAGGTATATTTCTTTGGTAGTTGCCTTCTAGTTATCTTCTACTATTTTCCCAAAGTTTGAATGATCAGCCAGACATTTCAAAATTAAAAAGGTCTTGGTGTTCTCTTCTGTTGTCTCACCAACTCGATACTTAGTGGTGAATAATAAGAAAAGTATGGGTCTAGGACATGAACAGGAATAGGAGGCTTTTTCATGATTAACTAATAAAGTAAGATGAGAATATAGAGTGACTAACAAAAATTTATGAATAATTATATTTGTGAAGATATATTTAATGAATTTATG
This sequence comes from Nicotiana glauca, assembly GCA_026770625.1. Lineage (NCBI taxonomy): Eukaryota > Viridiplantae > Streptophyta > Magnoliopsida > Solanales > Solanaceae > Nicotiana > Nicotiana glauca. The sequence continues at coordinate 88,837 of MU668294.1, forward strand.
AATTTAGTATAAATATTTGGTGGAGATAAATTTGGGGTATTTGCATCTATGCCTAGTTTTGAGTTACAATTGAATTTATACCCACTTTGAACAAAATATTGAAGCATACTCACATTAAGATCAACTTCAGACTTATCAGATCTGAAGTGCAATGCGCTTAATGCCAATTAAGTCTAAAGTATAAAAATTACACTTATGATGCACTTAAGGCCAAATAGGTCTCAAGTGTAATCAATGTTTTCATGCACTTAAGGCCTAATAGGTCTGAAGTAAAAAAATTCAGTTTAGATGTACTTAAGGACAAATAGGCCAATTATTTCATATTCTTAAGGCCAAAGAGGCCTGAAGTAAAAAAAAAATTGCATTTTAGATGTACTTAAGACCAAATTAGTATGAACTATGAAGTGCAACCAATATTTTCATGCACTTAAGGTCACATAGGTCTTAAGTGCAAATTGTTGAGAGAATAGAAATTTGTTCTTCGAATTTAAACAATCCAATTCACGATTTAACACCTAAATATACTCCAAATGGGCTCAAATTTGAAACATAACTTCCAAATATTATCAAGAATAATCCCAATCATCAATTTGTCAAAGCAACAATAAATCTAACAAATTTTATTTGGCAATTAAAAAGAAAAAGCAGAAGAAAACTAAGAAATAGTAAAAAATAAAGTGTCATAGTAGCTCACCATTGTAAAACACCATAAACTACCTCAAAATATGCTCACAAATACCATATGAATTCACCGTCATCGTTATTTTTACATCGAAGGAGAAGAAGAAGAAGATAATGATGAAGAAGAAGAAAAAGGAAGAGGAGAAAAGGCCCAGAAGTTATCTAAAAAATTGTATTAGCGTAAAAGGGTCAAAAATTCTCCTAACGTATTAAAAATAGCTTAAAATTGACCTCCTCCCACCTATTGGGCCAAAATTATCCTTAGCGTTAATTTTTGGGCTAAAAATTCCCTTTTTTTTAACAGAACTATGAGATGATAAATGTGCGTCCTTTAATTAAGTAGGTGTTACTGATGTATTGGTCCACGTGGTATTCGACCCATAAATAACCGACTCATTCAGGTTAACCCAAAATAACTAAAATTAGACCTACAAATAGTTGATAGGTTTTCAATATCTTTGTCTTATATTTTGATGATCTAAAAAACTTAATGTCAAGAACTAGATAAGGAACCTGACTCACTTGGATTACACTGCATCTAACGGATTCCATCCAAATGTGAACGTGTTACAGCTTCAGGAAAGCTTCAGAAGGTAGGAACCCAAACAAGGACCTCATACTCTTGTGGGTTCCTCACGGCAGTACAAAGTCAAATGGACACAGCTGGAAACGAAGATTCTGCCGCACTGAACTGTTTCCAAGGCCCACTTATTCTCTGACCAACTCAAGTGCTCACATCACTTCAAGTGATCATTCTCAAGGTGTACATACAATGAGTCTATACAAAGCATCATTCAAGTTACTAAACTCAAGACAATCTGGGCGGTGTGCACAAGAACCAGATCAGGAACCTGATCCTTTGGTACTTCTCTGATAGAAGTCCAAGTCAACTATACAGCTAGAACGCAACTGAGTGACTGATCGCAACTGTACAAAGAGGAACACAACATGGACCTGGTCCCTTAGGGTTCTCTGATAGAAGTACAAGTCAACTACAACTGGAAAGCAATTGCAGAAAGTGACTAACTGCAACAGTGCAGCAGACAGTGCAACAGTCACTTCCCATTGAGATTGGACATCACTAAGGATGTCTTGTGTAGTATAAACCTTATGCAAGGCATAAGTTTCAGGTTCCAACGCTTGCAAAATTATAAAAATAAAATATTCTCTCAAGTGTTCAAGAACCTCTCTTAAGAACAAAGTTGCTTCAACCTCAAGGACCTGATCCAAGATCGAAGATATCTTAAGTCCTTAGGTTGTTGAGTCTTTGTTATGTGTTCTTCATTGTAACTTCTATCCAGATTTTTTAGAAGCATTGATTAGGTTGAGTCATAAAAAAAAATCCTTTGTAATTGGGAGAATTGCAAAGTGGCATATGGTGGAAACATCACAAGTTAGTCGAAGCCTTTGTAACCATATGGTGACAAAGTGGCTTGTGGTAGAAATACCACAAGCTAGTCAAATTCTTTGTAACTAGGATAGTTATAGAGTGGCTTGTGATGAGTGCATCACAAGTTAGTTGAAGTCTTTGCAATAGAGGTATTGTAAAATGGCTTGTAATAGTGAGAGTGGCTTGTAATAGGGAGATTGCAAGTTAGTGAAGTTAAAATCCTACAGGTGTAGGTCGTGGTTTTTTGAACACTTGTGTGGGATTTTTCTACATAAAAAACCTCGGCCTTATTTACATTCCGCTTTACTAGCATTCACTGCAGAACCCGATAAAGGACCAAGTAATCTACCATTTGGTGGACTCACACAAACTTAGCACTATACAAAATTGATATATGACCAGATCGCTATACAGTTTGGTTCATCAGTACTTTAAGAGGAAACACATAGAGAACCCAGTTCTCTGTACAGTTTGGTGGACGCACAACTTGTAACAATAGTTGACCCATCTGGGTTAACCAAAAACAACTAAAAGCCACATGAATTCAACAGTAATGATGGAGTTGATTTCACCAAGTTAGAAACTATTTGAGTTCAACAATTTAACCACTACCCTTGAATTAGTAGATATTAAAGCAATGATTTAAGCTTAAAATTCAATCTTCACAGCAAGGTACTGAAGCAATGCTTTAAGCTCCAACCAACTTTACTCAAGCGGATTAACACAATTGATCTCGACAAAGACACACAACAGTTGAGGATTCAACAACACCACTACGAGCTCCTCGAACCAAAGCTATTCCCGTTTCTCAGCCTTAATTCAATAGGCTTCCGAATGATTTCAACAAACCTTAATACGTACTTCAAATTTTTATCAACCCCAGATTAGTACTTCATAAGGAATTGAAAATTTTCAACCAACAGACTTCAAATTCAGTAAAAAGATTTCAAAATCTTTCCACAAATTTCATATCTATTTGTACCCCATTCCTTCCATGCTTGACATATGAAGCTATGATATTTGGTTCAAAACTGGTGCAAACAAGCTCCAATCAATTTTATCTCTATCTTCGACAAAGCTTCTTCATGCTTTAACAATGGTGGGTTCTTCGCAATCCAGCACCAATTATGCCAAACTCTAAACAAAAAAATCTAAATGGGTGAGGTTACTTTTGGGTCGGGTCGAATGCCACGTGGACAAATACATTAGTAACACCTATTTAAATAACGGAAAAGGGCCTGATATATCCCTCTACTTTGCTTTATTGTTCAATCATGTCCCCTGTTATACTTTCCGTCCAAGGTTACCCCGTTGTCCATCAAAGTTCTATATTTGCCCCTATTTTAATGGTCGGGACACGTGGCACATTCTGAATAGGGAAAAGGGTCTGATATATCCCTATACTTTATTTTATTGTTCATATCCCTCTTTATACTTTCCGTCCAAGTATACCCCTAACCTTCATCAAGGTTCTATATTTGCCCATATTTTAACGGTCGGAACACGTGATATATTTTAGGAGAAAGAACCAGTACAAAAACAAAAAAAAATTCAAATCGCCCTAGAACCCATGACCCGCATGCTCGTTTTTCCTCTCTTATTTTTTTTCATACTTCTCTTAAATAAAAAATTTTACTCCGTGTAAGAGATTATCTTAGTCTGACAAAGAGATGAGGTTCAAAGATGATGTTCCGGCGCCGGCGTGACTTCGTGAATGGTCTAGAGTACTTGGGCATGTATGAAATCTTCCTATATTTATTTTAGCCATAGAAATTACTTCCCCAGCTTCACTGAACTATTCGAAATTGGACCCAACCTCCTATCATTGTTTTGAGATCGCCGGAGAAAGAATTCCATCAAGCCCGTCTGAAGTTTCAAATTTTCTGCCACACCTATTTTAATTTTTTCTTAAATCAATGAGATTGAAAAAAAATACATATGCAAGGAGTAAGAAAATAGAAGTAAAGAAAAAAATGGTGGCAACAAGCAAAGAGATTGTGTCTTTGAACCTCATCTCTTTGTCAGACTAAGATAATCTCTTACACGGATTAAAAGTTTTTATTTAAGAGAAGTTCGGAAAAAAATTAAGAGAGGAAAAACGAGCATGCGGGTCATGGGTTCTAGGGCGGTTTGGAGTTTTTTTGTTTTTGTACTGGTTCTTTCTCCTAAAATATGCCACGAGTCCCTGTAAGCATGTGATTTTTGCACTATATGAGAATTACTCTCAAAAAATTCAAAATAAGATAATTTTTGTGTTATTTTTCTTTTATTGTTTGCACTTGTGTGTGCGTGTTTATGTGTTTAAATTAACGAAAAATACAAAAAATATGTCGCATTCGCATTTAGGATTTAATTCTATAATTAGGAGTAATTAAGTTTGTTTTACAAAAATGGAAAATCACAAAAAAATATGTATTTTTGCATTTTTAGCATTTAATGTCCAAATTGTGTGATTTTATTTTAATTGATGTTTAATT
>MU668296.1:3773-24961 GCA_026770625.1 Nicotiana glauca
CTCTACAATCCGACTCCGAAACAATGATATCTAGGCATAATTAGTTCAATAATATCAATAAGGACTCAAAAACATAAGCCCATAGCCTAGAAATGAAGTTCCTAGCATTCTTCCAAAAATACCAAATTTCGACCTCGGGCCCACATGGTCCAAACACGAGGCTCGGACCAAAACCCGATCACCCATAACCCCTTCAAATATATAATTTATTTTAAGATTTGACCCCAAATTGAGGTTGAATCACCCAAAAATCCCCAAAGGCCTAACTCTACCCAAAACCCCCAATTTCTACTTTGAATTCATGATTTAGGGCTAGGAAATTAGTGATTAGATGAAGAAATTAAGAGAGAATGAAGTTAAGAACACTTACCTAAAAAACTATGGAGGAAAAAGCTCTTCAAAATCGTCTATGGCGTGTTAGGGAGGAGAGCTCGTGTGAAAATAGTGAAGAAATCCCGAGCTACTGTTCTGTTTTTTATTTTAAAAATCGCTGGGCAAAATGCCCTTCTTGTTCGCGGGAATGGGGCCGCATTCGCGAAGGGTAGATGGGTCAAAGCATCGCGAATGCGAGATGCTAATCGCGAACGCATAGAAGAATGGGGCTGGGGTCCGGGATTGGCTTGTACGCGAACACGAGAGGGGGCTCGCGAATGCGGTGAAGGGAAAACCAGTGCTACGCGAACGCGGGGACTTATCCACGAACGCGAAGAAGGGAAAGCCCACTGGTACGCGAACGCGAAGAAGGAATTTTCTGAGCAAAAATTGCAGAAAAATCTACTACATCTCCTAAGTGTAAAACACCCCGAACCACCCCCAAATCACTCTCGAGCCCTCGGGCTCCTAACCAAACACACACACTAACTCGATAACATCCTACGAACTTACTCAAGCGATCAAATTGCTAAAATAACATTAAATCATTGAATCAAACCCCAAAATCATCATTTTTGCATTTCAAACTTCTTAAACTTCTAATTTTAGATATTTAGGTCCGAAATACGTCAAACGACGTCCGATTTCGACCAAATTTCACAGAAAGCGCTTAACATATATTTAAGACCTGTACCGGGCGCCGAAACCAAAATACGGGCCCGATACCTATATTTTCTGACTCATTTTCATTTCAAATTTTCATTTCATTTTCAGAAAAACAATTTCTTTCAAAAATTCATTTCTCGGGCTCGGGACCTCGGATTTCGATTCCGGGTATACGCCCGAGTCCCATATTTTTCTACGGACCCTCCAGGACCGTCACATTACGGGTCCGGGTCCATTTACCCAAAATATTGACCAAAGTCAACTTTAACAATATTAATATCAAAATTCATCAAATTTATTACAGAATTCATATTTTTCAACATAAAAGCTTTCCGGGTACGCGCCCGGACTGTGCACACAAATCAAGGCAACTAAAAGCGAGGTTTTCGAGGCCTCGAAAGCACAGAAAAAGAGAGATATCCGGTGATGAGCCCTTTGGGTCGTCACATTCTCCACCTCTAAAATAACCGTTCGTCCTCGAACGGACAAAAGAAAGAAGTACCTGAGTCGGGAAATAGATGAGGATAACGGCTCCGCATATCAGACGCGGACTCCCAAGTCGATGCCTCAGGAGGCTGACCTCTCCACTGAACACGCACTGAAGGAAAACTCTTCGACCTCAACTGTCGAACCTGCCGGTCTAAAATAGCCACTGGCTCCTCCTCGTAAGACAGATCCTTGTCCAATTGGACAGTGCTGAAATCTAACACGTGGGCTGGATCGTCGTGATACCTCCGAAGCATGGATACATGAAAAACTGGATGCACGACTGACAAGCTAGGCGGCAAGGCAAGTTTATAAGCCACCTCTCCCACACGATCAAGAATCTCAAATGGGCCAATGAACCTAGGGCTAAGCTTGACCTTCTTCCCGAATCGCATCACGCCCTTCATAGGTGACACTCGGAGCAATACTCGCTCACCAACCATGAAAGCAATATCTCGGACCTTGCAGTTTGCATAACTCTTCTGCCTAGACTGAGCTGTCCGAAGTCTCTCCTGAATGATCTTGACCTTATCCAAGGCCTCCTGAACTAGATCTTTACCCAATAACCGAGCCTTTCCCGGCTCAAACCATCCAACTAGAGACCGACATCGCCTACCATACAACGCCTCATACGGAGCCATCTGAATGCTGGACTGGTAGCTATTGTTGTAGGCAAACTCTGCTAAAGGCAAGAACTGGTCCCACGAGCCTCCGAAATCAATGACACAGGCTCGGAGCATATCCTCCAATATCTGAATCGTCCGCTCGGACTGTCCGTCCGTCTGAGGATGAAATGTTGTGCTCAATGTAACTTGGGTGCCCAACTCCTGCTGCACTGCTCTCCAAAAGCGCGAGGTAAACTGCGTACCCCGATCCGAAATGATAGATATTGGCACCCCATGAAGGCAAACAATCTCTCTGATGTAGAGCTCGGCTAACCTCTCTAAAGAATAAATGGTTGCAACTGGAATAAAGTGTGCTGACTTGGTCAGCCTATCAACAATGACCCATATAGCATCAAACTTCTTTTGAGTCATCGGAAGTCCAGTAACAAAATCCATAGTAATCCTCTCCCACTTCCACTCGGGAAGCTCAATCCTCTGAAATAAACCACCGGGCCTCTGATGCTCGTACTTAACCTGCTGACAGTTCAAACAACGAGCCACATATGCAACAATATCTTTCTTCATTCTGCGCCACCAATAGTGCTGCCTCAAATCCTGATACATATTCGCGGCGCCCGGATGAACAGAATACCGAGAACTATGGGCCTTCGCTAAGATCAACTCCCGAATACCATCAACATTGGACACACAAACTCGCCCCTGCAATCTCAATACACCATCATCTCCCAAGGTCACTTTCTTGGCACCTCCACGCTGCACCGTCTCTCTCAGGACACACAAATGGGATCATCAAACTGCCGCTCACGGATACGCTCCAACAACGATGAACGAGCGACCGTGCAATCTAACACCCTGCTAGGCTCAAAAATATCCAACCTCACAAATCGATTGGCCAAGGCCTGAACATCCAAAGCAAGCGGTCTCTGGCTAACCGGAATATAAGCAAGACTACCTATGCTGGCGGACTTCCTACTCAATGCATCGGCCACCACATTGGCCTTCCCCGGGTGGTATAAGATAGTAACATCATAGTCTTTCAACAACTCCAACCACCTCCTCTGCCTCAAATTCAACTCCTTTTGCTTGAACAAGTATTGAAGGCTCTTGTGATTCGTGTACACCTCACACGTCACACCATATAGATAATGCCTCCAAATCTTCAAAGCATAAACAATGGCTGCCAACTCTAGATCATGAACTGGATAATTCTTCTCGTGGATCTTCAGTTGCCTCGAAGCATAGGCTATGACTCTGCCATCCTGCATCAATACTGCACCAAGCCCAATACGGGAAACATCACAATAAACGGTATAAGGCCCTGATCCCGTGGGCAAAACCAATACCGGTGCCGTAGTCAGGGCTGTCTTGAGCCTCTGGAAGCTCGCCTCGCACTCATCTGACCACCTGAACTGGGCACCCTTCTGGGTCAATCTGGGCATCGGGGCTGCAATAGATGAAAACCCCTCCATAAATCGACGGTAGTAACTTGCTAACCCCAAGAAACTCCGGATCTCTATAGCTGATGCTGGTCGAGGCCAGTTCTTGACTGCCTCAATCTTCTTCAGGTCCGCCTGAATACCCTCTGCTGAAATAACGTGACCCATAAATGCAACAAAACTCAACCAGAACTCGCACTTCAAAAACATGGCATATAACTGACTATCCTTCAGAGTCTGAAGAACCACTCTGAGGTGCTGCTCATGCTCCTCTTGACTGCGGGAGTATATCAGAATATCGTCAATGAAAACAATCACGAACAAGTCCAAATACGGCCTGAACACTCTGTTCATCAACTCCATAAATGTTGTTGGGGCATTGGTCAACCCAAATGACATGACCAAAAACTCATCATGCCCATACCGAGTGCGAAATGTTGTCTTAGGGACATCAGATGCCCTAATCCTCAACTGAGGGTAGCCAGACCTCAAATCTATCTTTGAAACACCCTCGCACCCTGAAGCTGGTCGAATAAATCATCGATCCTCGGCAGTGGATACTTGTTCTTTATCGTCACCTTGTTCAATTGCCGGTAATCAATGCACATCCTCATCGACCCATCCTTTTTCTTCACAAATAACACCGGCGCACCCCAAGGCGATACACTGGTTCTAATGAAACCCTTATCAAGCAAATCCTGCAGCTCTCCTTTAACTCTTTCAATTCTGGCGGGACCATGCAATACGGCGGAATGGAAATGGGCTGAGTGCCCGGAACCAGATCAATACAGAAATCAATATCCCTGTCGGGCGGCATACCCGACAGATTTGAAGGGAAAACCTCGGGAAACTCTCGAACAATAGGAACAGAATCGATGGATGGGACCTCTGCGTTGGAGTCACGAACATACGCCAGATAAGCTAGACACCCCTTCTCGACCATGCGTCGAGCCTTACCATATGAAATAACACTGCGGGTGGCATGACCCGGGGTCCCTCTCCACTCTAGTCGGGGCAAATCTGGCAAAGCCATGGTCACGGTCTTGGCGTGACAATCCAAGATAGTGTGATACGGGGACAACCAATCCATCCCCAAAATAACGTCGAAGTCCACCATATCTAAGAGCAATAAGTCAACACGGGTCTCAAGACCCTCAAATACTACCACACAGGAATGATGCACTCGGTCGACCACTATAGAATTACCCACCGCTGTAGATACATAAACAGGAACACTCAAGGCATCGCTAGGCATAACCAAGTAGGGTGCAAAATAGGACGACACATATGAATACGTAGATCCAGGATCAAATAGCACTGAAGCACCTCTATCACAGACCAGAATAGTACCTGTAATCACAGCATCTGATGACTCAGACTTTGGCATGGCTGGCAAAGCATAACACCGGGGCTGGGCCTCACCTCCCTGAACTATGTCTCTAGGACGATCGGTTACTGGCTGACCCCTACCTCTGGCGGTCCGAGCTCCACCTCTACCTCTATGATCCCTACCCCCGCCTCTAGCTGGCTGGGCAAGCTGTGGATCACCTAATGCCTGAATCGTGGAGCGAGGACCCTACTGCTGCGAACAACCAGAGGCTCGAGGGCAAAACCTGACAATGTGACTCGGGTCACTACAACCATAACATGCCCTCGGCTGCTGGCCCTATCAACCTGTATGTCCTCCCCTGAAGCTCTGCAGTGGTGGTGCACTGATGGGAGCTGGTGGTGCACTGAAGGACTGCTGATCCGAATAATGATGCTGAGAATCACCACCGCCTGGAGTACCGTGAGAGACCTGGAGTGCTGACTGAAAGGGCCTCGGAGGATGGCCTCTACCATAAGAATCCCTACCTCCAGACGAGGTACCACTGAACCTACCAGAATGACGAGGCCTCTTATCTGACCCCTGACCACCTCCCCGTGCAAGTGCCATCTTTATCCTGCGGGCCGCATTGGCCGCCTCCTGAAAAGAAATATCACTCCCGGCTCCCATAGACATCTAGAGTCGGATCGGCTGAATCAACCCATCAATAAATCTCCTCACCCTCTCCCTCTCGATGGGGAGTATAATAATAGCATGGCGTGCCAGATCAATAAAAAGAGTCTCGTACTGCGTGACTGTCATAGTACCCTAATGGAGACGCTCAAACTGCCTGCGTAGGGCTCGCTCTGTCACTGGGAGAAACTTCTCTAGAAACAACTCTGCAAACTGGTCCTAACTCAATGATGGCGACCCTGCTGGCCTGGATAAACAATAGTCCATCCACCAAGTCTTGGCGGATGCTGCTAGCTGAAAGGTGATGTAGTCGACCCCATTGGTCTCCACAATACCCATAGTCCGGAGAACCTCATGGCAGCTCAATAAGAAGTCCTGGGGGTCCTCTGTAGGAGCACTGCTGAATGTGGTAGTAAATATCTTGGTGAACCTATCAAGCCTCCACAAAGCATCCGTGGACATCGTCGCACCATCGTCGGTCTAAGCTGGAATACCCGGCTGAGCTGCCACAGCGGGATGAACTGCTGGAACCTGAGCCTGAAGAGCTACCTGCTCCGGAGTACGTGTAGTGAGAGTCTGAACTCCTACCTCAGCCTGAGATGTGGCTGGTGCTACAGGAAGCAAACCCGCTCTAGAGACGCTATCCATAAAGCCTACCAGTCGGACCAAAGCGTCCTGAAGTACTAGAGTGGTTATGAAACCCTGTTGGACCTGAGTTGGGCCCACTGGAGCTGCTGGAGCTGGAACCTCCTCATCATAGTCAACATGAGGCTCCACTTCTGGGACTGCTGCTCGGGGCTGAGCTCTGCCCCGGCCTCGGCCTCTGGCATGGCCTCGGCCTCGCCCTCTGCCCCTGATAGTAGCTGCTGCTGGGGGCTCGGGCTGCTGCGCGGTAGAAGAGGAAGCACGTGTTCTCGCCATCTGCGAAAGAACAGAGTAGAACGACAATCAGTATTGAGAAACAGAATCGTATGACAAGAAAGAACAAAGTGAAATTTTCCTAACTCTGTAGCCTCTAGGGATAAATACAGACGCCTCCGTACCAATCTCTCAGACTCTACCGAGTTTGTCCATGAGTTGTGAGACCTATGTAACCTAGTGCTCTGATACCAACTTGTCACGACCCGGATTTCCTACCATCGGGAGTCGTGATGGCGCCTACTGTCGGAGCTAGGCAAGCCAAACATTCAAAACTTTTCACTGATGACATTTTAACAATATAAATAAACGAAGGCAATTAAAATAAGCAGAAGACTTTAAGCTTGTATAACTGAAATAAAATACGGAAGTTGTAACACATTTCTACCCAGAGTCTGGTGTCACTAGCTCACGGACTGCTATAGAGTACTAAAAACAAGTTTGAAATGAAATTACATAATATTTGTCTCGATACAAAGAAAACAAACTAAAAACATAGAAGGAACTTCGGCCTGCGAACGCCAGCTAGGCTACCTCGTGAGTCCCTGGACTGAAGACAGCTCCCGTTCAATACTGCTGCTGCGGTCCAAAAGCTGCTCCCTGATCTGTGCAAAAAGATGCAAAGAGTGTAGCATCAGCACAACCGACCCCATATGCTGGTAAGTGCCTGGCCTAACGCCGGCGAAGTAGTGACGAGGCTAGACAGGACCTACCGAAAATAACCTGTCCAGATATATATGCAATAGCAGGAAAATATACTGAATTTAAACAGCTAAGAGGGATGGGGAGCATGCTGTGGGGATGTAGCAATTCAGGTATAGAATCAACAGATAAGGAAAATGAACTGTACAATAACATTAATTAAGGAGAATAGATAAATCATCAACTGCACGGCACCAACCTTAGTGCTTTTACTCTCATTCTTACCCAAAACAGTCAAATAAAGCGCACGGCATTACCCTTCGTGCTTTTCCTCACATAACTCTCATATTGAGGCACGGAATGACCCTTCGTGCTCAATTATTCAAAATATGGCACGGAATGACCCTTCATGCATAATTATCATAATATGGCATGGAATGACCCTTCGTGCATAAATATCAAAATATGGCACGGAATGACCCTTCGTGCATGATCACTCTTCCTCACCAAATCAACAGTCACAACCAATCAGGATGAGGGAAATAAACCAACAGTAATAAACATCCCGGCAAGGGAGAACAAAAAATCAACAGATAAGTCCCAGCAAGGGTACCACTAATAGCTCAAATATCCCGGCAAGGGAGAATACATATAATATTTAAATCCCGGCAAGGGAGCAATTACAACACTTTCTCTTTTGATCGCTTATTTCTCAATTATCATATTCTCGTTCGAGCCAACGCTCCAATAATGTACCAATCAAAATTCTTCCTCAAACCTTTCACATTATATGAAACTTATCAATTAAACAAGGAAGAGGTATCACAAAAATCCGAATAAACACAATTAAGACCCACGGACGTGCTAGACTCCGGTGCATAGATACTCGTCACCATGCCTATACATCGTACTCCACATTTGGCAATTAGCAAATAATATCCTAATCTTATTCCCTCAAGCCAAAGTTTGATCAAACACTTACTTCGGTCCAAGGAATAGCAATCAACTCTCTAATACCGCCTTTCCTCTACAATCCGACTCCGAAACAATGATATCTAGGCATAATTAGTTCAATAATATCAATAAGGACTCAAAAACATAAGCCCATAGCCTAGAAATGAAGTTCCTAGCATTCTTCCAAAAATACCAAAATTCGACCTCGGGCCCACATGGTCCAAACACGAGGCTCGGACCAAAACCCGATCACCCATAACCCCTTCAAATATATAATTTATTTTAAGATTTGACCCCAAATTGAGGTTGAATGACCCAAAAATCCCCAAAGCCCTAACTCTACCCAAAACTCCCAATTTCTACTTTGAATTCATGATTTAAGGCTAAGAAATTAGTGATTAGATGAAGAAATTAAGATAGAATGAAGTTAAGAACACTTACCTAAGAAGCTAGGGAGGAAAAGGCTCTTCAAAATCGTCTATGGGGTGTTAGGGAGGAGAGCTCGTGTGAAAATAGTGAAGAAATCCCGAGCTACTATTCTGTTTTTGATTTTAAAAATCGGTGGGCAAAATGCCTTTCCGGTTCGCGGGAATGGGGCCGCGTTCGCGAAGGGTAGATGGGTCAAAGCATCGCGAACGCGAGATGCTAGTCGCGAACGCATAGAAGAATGGGGCTGGGGTCCGGGATTGACTTGTACGCGAACGCGAGAGGGGGCTCGCGAACGCGGTGAAGGGAAAACCAGTGCTACGCGAACGCGGGGACTTATCCACGGACGCGAAGAAGGGAAAGCCCACTGGTACGCGAACGCGAGATGAGTGCTGCGAACGCGAAGAAGGAATTTTCTGAGCAAAAATTGCAGAAAAATCTGCTACATCTCCTGAGTGTAAAACACCCCGAACCACCCCCAAATCACTCTCGAGCCCTCGGGCTCCTAACCAAACACACACACTAACTCGATAACATCCTACGAACTTACTCGAGCGATCAAATTGCTAAAATAACATCAAAATCATTGAATCAAACCCCAAAATCATCATTTTCATTTCAAACTTCTTAAACTTCTAACTTTAGATATTTAGGTCCGAAATACGTCAAACGACGTCCGATTTCGACCAAATTTCACAGAAAGCGCTTAACACATATTTAAGACCTGTACCGGGCGTTAGAACCAAAATACGGGCCCGATACCTATATTTTCTAACTCATTTTCATTTCAAATTTTCATATCATTTTCAGAAAAACAACTTCTTTCAAAAATTCATTTCTCGGGCTCGGGACCTCGGATTTTGATTCTAGGAATACGCCCGAGTCCCATATTTTTCTACGGACCCTCCGGGACCATCACATCACGTGTCCGGGTCCGTTTACCTAAAATGTTGACCAAAGTCAACTTTAACAATATTAATATCAAAATTCATCAAATTTATCACATAATTCATATTTTTCAACATAAAAGCTTTCCGGCTACGCGCCCGGACTGCGCACGCAAATTGAGGCAACTAAAAGAGAGGTTTTCGAGGCCTCGGAAGCATGAAAAAAGGGAGAAATCCGGTGATGACCCCTTTGGGCCGTCACAATTTCCCATTTGAATACTTCAACTTGACGGAATGAATACTAATAAATATTTTCTGTTGAACATATTCACCAATCGCTTTGACATGAATACCATGTCACATGTTTGGTCTTTATTATATGACATGTGGATTTGTGAGTCCTATATTATTTAAAAAAATTGACGTTACATTATACAAAACTAGTAACATTATTATCACCAAACATAAAAAATAAGGATAAAAATTTTCACCTCCAAGATGCCATTAGTATCAGTAGCCAAAGCTTGCAAAGCTATATGTGCTTCACTCAACTGAAGGCCAACCTTGCGGGCAACATCCCCAACTGTCACCCTCCTTTCTAATGATTCAATTGCATCCATAGCTCTCTTCCGTACATCCCATCGGAGATGATCACTCTCCACTAAACGTCTACTATAACTAAATATCAGTTTTTCCCTCAAAGACCGGTGAGTTTTTTTGTTATATCTTAAAGACCCATGATTGTTATTTAATAATTTGAAAGACTCATAAGTTTTAATAATAAATCTGAATGATCCAAAATTAAAAGATTGAACCTTTAATTGTTTCACCATGAAAAAGCTTTTGGAATAAACGGCTGCCATTTTAATACAAGCTTGCTTTTGTGATCAATATCTCGCCTATGAAAAATGAGAATTTTGTGAGTTTCTTTGTTCTTTTCTGTGCCCATTTGTGGAAATTAGAATTTGCTTGGTGAAAATGTCAGAGCTATTTGCTCGTCTGACCGCTTTACAACGAATAAAAGAAAAGATTATTGAATGGGGAAGAGTAAGGGAAAAAGAAACGGGGAAGGGGAGGGAAAGTTGGACAAAATTTAGCTATGTCAGCTGTGCCACTTCCACATAGGCTTGGTCAATGGTCAAATGTGTTTATTGATATCCATTACGTCAAATTGAAGTGTTCAAATGGGAAAAATATAAGTTCATGTATCGGCTTTACAAACCGATACAAGTTTAAGTGGCCAGGAAGCCATTACGCCTTATATTTACTTGTGTTTGCCACATTACACAATTTTTTTTTCTAATCTTGATGTTTTGTATTTCATCAAGGCAGAACTGCTTGCTCGATATGGAGGAGTTGCTCCTAAGATGGCAGAGGAAGCACATGCACTGGTGATTGATCAGGTACATCCTGTCAACCCTGAAGTACTTTGTTTTCAAGAACTTGTAAATGGTTGGTTAGAACGAATCAATTGATTGATTGTCTATATCTTTAGGCTATAGTTAATGGATACTCTTAAATTATAATTATGATTATATAGACTATGATTCTACACTAGAAAAATTTTCAAATTCCATTTCGGTTTTGGAGTTCTGAGGCATGTCAATGATTGTCGTGTTAGGAGCACGGTGGATGTTGTTTTGAAGGACTCACCCCCAAATTCCCTTCTTTGTACAATTCTGGCTTATATTATTTACCACAACTCTCTGTCATGACCCAAATCCACTAGTTGTGATGACACCTAACCCAACCCGCTAGGTAAGCCAACTAATCACTATCTAACCTCAATAATGTTAATAAGTCAATTAAACATAAATAAGTTATTTGGATCAATTACATTTCCCAAGGACTGGTAGTACAATCATGAGCTTCTAAGATTAGAGTTTACAAAGCTGATATGAAGAAAACACATCTTCTGTTTGAAAAGTACATAAACAAAATTTTATAGTCTAAGGCTACCGTGAAAAAGAGGCAGCTACAGCAGGAATGCCGGTACGCCTTCAAATCCAGCAACCATCGAACGTAGCAACATCGGCATCCGAGATCTGCACGCACTGTGTAGAAAGTGCAGTATGAGTACAACCGACCCCATGTACTCAAAAAGTAACAAACCTAACCTCAGGTTGAAAGCAGTGACGAGCTGGTACATAGGTCGGGTCCAACACAAATCACCAACAGTGGTTCATACAGTGTACATCAAATAAATAAAGAAATAGCTCAGACATAAAGTGCTCATCCTTTTCATAGTTTTTCGAAAACAGTTTCGCTGTGCAAGTATACTTGAAAGCCCAAATCCTCTACCGCATTCGTTAAAGATATGAGTAAGTTTTGAAAAATGTAACTTTTTCCTGAAAATTCTTTCCACAATAGGTAAACATGTTTCATTCCTTTTTTTTCAAATAACAAGTGTGAAATACCTATCTATAACCACATATCGATATATGTAAAAAGTCATGAATGACGTGATACCGTACATCATGAGGAAAAATGCGTCTCTATGCATGTATGCCATATATGCATGCCAATGCCATGTACCTCAGGGATGAATCATGTACTCACACTCTCAGAGCACTCACCCTCACTACATCCCACTCAACCACTCGGTACTGTATATGGCCTATACGGCCCAGGAAAATCCATCCCGAAACATATACAACACTGACTATAAGTCGCCCAGTATCGAGGATAAAGGGTAATCCAACCCTATGGAGAAATCCATCTCCAGGTATCAAGTACTTCGGACAAATCCATGCCCAGGGAAATCCATCCCTCAATAATATATAAATTCTCAACCACCTGGTACCGTATATGGCCCATGCGGCCTATGGAAATCCATCGTGGAACATACTCAACAATGACTAGACGTCACTTGGTACCGAGGAAAAAGGGAAATCCATCCCTGTGGAGAAATCCTTCTCCATATATCAATATTTCGAACAAATCCATGTCCAGGAAAATCCATCCCTCAATAATATCATCCACGCTCACTGGGGTGTGTAGACTCCGGAGGGGCTCTTTCAGCCCAAGCGCTATAACAAGCCAACAAAAGCATAATCAATAATCTGCTGTGGCCAGTGTTAAAGTAGCGTAAAGCGAGGAAAAGCGACAACCCCCATTTCACGAAAAGCGAGAATCGAGAAGCGAAGCGCTCGTTTTTTTAAGTGAAGCGGAATTTTAAAAAAAGTAAAATAAATACGGCATAGACAACAATTGGGAAAAATCTGGGTAGAAACTAGGCAGAATTTTTTTGAAAAAAATTCGCCAGCATTTCGACGCTTTTTGGACGTTTAGAAAGAAAAAGAAAAAGAAAAAGAAGAAGAAGAAGAATGAAAATAAAAACATACCTGTTGAAACTTGAAAGTTGTTGTTGTAATGTTGAAGAAGAAGAAGAAGAAGAAACCTAGTTTGCTTGAACAAATTGTTGCTTCACGTGAGGAAGAAATTGCTGGTTTTTTTAGGAAGAAAAGGCTGGTTTAGAACCCTAGTTTGCTACTGAAGAAGTGTCTAAAAGAGAAGACTCAACGATTTGGGTCTTTTAATTGAAAAAGACTCGTTTGGGCCTTTTAATTCAAGAAGCGATTACTTCTTCCGCTCCCGACCGCTTCACCGCTTCTCGCTTTTTAGAGAGAAGCGGTCGCTTTTCTGTACCTGAGCCGCTTTTAGTTGGGGTAGCGACCAACCCATCGCTCCGCTTCTCTTCTCGCTTAAAACGAGGAAGCAGACACTTTTTTTAACACTGGCTACGGTGTGCAGTCGGATCCAATAACCATCACTAATAATCAGGCTCTCGGCTTCACCCAGTCGTCAATCTCTCCAGTCTCACCCACGGGCTCACAATGTCATGAAAACTGACCCGGAACAATGATGTGATGTATCAATAAGTAACAACTGAGACTGAAATATGATATGAATGCATGAATGTGACTGAGTACGAAATATCAATGAATTCAATGAGATGACAGCAAGAAACGACCACTATGGGTCCCAACATTATCAACATAAAGCCTAAACATGATATCTAGCATGATGTACAACTCATTTATCTTATCACATGGTGAAAACACAGATATCAATAAAATAGGGCCACTATTCAATGCCTTGAAAACAACA
Source organism: Nicotiana glauca (assembly GCA_026770625.1). Classification (NCBI taxonomy): domain Eukaryota; kingdom Viridiplantae; phylum Streptophyta; class Magnoliopsida; order Solanales; family Solanaceae; genus Nicotiana; species Nicotiana glauca. Next base: position 17,296 of record MU668296.1, read on the forward strand.
GAGCACAACTCACAGGGTGCACGCCCACATGCCCGTCACCTCAACACCAGTCACATACTACATAATTCGGGGTTTTATACCCTCAGCACTAAGTTTAGAAGAGTTACTTATCTTAAACAAGCCAGCTCTAACACCGAGCAAGCCAAGCGATGCTCCAAGAATACCGTCACGTGCGTTCCGACCTCCGAATGGCTCGAAACTAATCAAAAACAACTCAAATACGTCAAACAATGCTAAAGAAACCAATCCCAATCGAAAAAGGTCGAATCTTAATCAAAAGCCCAAAATCGGCCAAAAAGCCCAACCCGGACCCGCACCTCGAAACACGACAAAACTCATAAAATCCGTCAACCCATTCAATTACGAGTTCAACCATACTAGTTTCACTCAAATCCGACTCCGAATCGGCGTTTAAAACTCAAAAATTCATATTATGAAACTTTAGGCCAAAATCTCCAATTTCTTCTTTAAAATTCATCAACCAAAAGCTAATATCGAAGATATGTTAAATGCACAAAACCCTCGTTTTAACATTGTTATGCCTCGTTTCTTGTGCCAAAAGATCTCGAAACTCACTTTGGATACCTCCAATGGATTCCTTGTGAAATTCTAGTCAAGTTAGGCTCTTGAATCACTCCATTTGACCTTATATTGAAGGAGATATGTTAGTTTCAATATTTGAAAATAGTGCAGATTTTTAAATACGCAACAGTGACAATTTCGTAATTAATCTGAAAAAGATCTGGCAACCCAATTCTTAGTAAAATGATCATAAAATCCTCATACGATGTCCAAATTTGACGATTCTTTTTGCTATGGCTCCGTAATTACGATACAGATCTAATGCTTCAATAAAAACAGAAATCAGAGCTCATTTGTTCAATGTGGTACCATTTATGCTTGAAGAAACGACATCGAAACATAAGAAAAACGAACGCAACACAACCCGAATCTATCCGAAACTCACCTGAGCCCCTCGGGACCCCGTCTAAACATACCAAAAAGTTCCATATCATAATACGGAGCTATTCGAGGCCTCAAAACACACATAACAATATCGAAACGACGAAATGCACCTCAAATCAAACGTAATGAACTTTCAAACTTTCGACTTCCAAAAACTCATGCCGAAACATATCAAATCAACTCGGAATGAACCCAAATTTTGCACACAATTCCTAGTACATCATATGGAGCTACTTGTGTCCCCAAACTGCCGAGCGAAGTGCAAATGCTCAAAATGACCGGTGGGGTCGTTACACTCTCGCACTTCTAAGTTTGATAGCTTCTTAATCTGAATTGACGCATCATATTTCTGGCACATGTTTCCTGCAAGCAATGTGATACGTAATTCCTTCAGGTGGTACAAGAAGCGCTAGATAAAGCTAATCTGACTGTAAAGGATCTAACTGCAGTTGCTGTCACCATTGGTCCTAGTTTAAGCCTTTGTCTGCGAGGTTAAGTTTTTATTCAATCTTTTTCTTTAGTAGCCTTTCTTTCTTTCTCTCTTTTGTTAAAATTTTTTTTGGGAGGGTTGATCATTGCTTTTTATTTTTATCTTTTTCCTTTTCCTTCCTTCCTACAACAATTAATGTGCCTATTTTGTTTAGCATAAAGTATTGTTCTTAATTCTTTATTGTTAGTCAAAAATAACTTCCACTAATGAATCTGAAAGTTAAACATTGGGGGATATTCATATGGAGATACATAGATGCACTTTGTAACGACTAGTGAACGTTGTATAAGTCTTTGTATCTTATTTGTGCAATTTCTGTGTAGTTGGTGCGCAGAAAGCAAGAAAAGTTGCTGGTTCTCATAATTTACCTCTTGTCGGTGTCCATCACATGGAAGCTCATACTCTGGTTGCCAGGTATGACCAGTAGTAGAGTAGGACCAGTGCATACAGCTAAAATTTGTTGGGAATTTGTCCAATTCAAGGGTTAGTTAATGGACTGTGAATTTCCTAGCTTTCGATTACTTTGTCCGCCTTACTGCTAAGAAATAATAACAATAAAATAAAGAAAAAAAAACTTTGGCTGGAATACTCTTGTAAGATGAATTTTCTCCTTTGTGTTAATGCTTTTCCTTCGAACTTGTGCTCGATTGTCTTGCAAGGCTGCCTGTCTTATGCTTCAAGACATTTGCAAATACAATGTACTGTAAACCACCCGGAAATAATGTTTTCTCTTTTTTAGGCTAGTGAAAAGAGAGTTGCAGTTTCCTTTCATGGCCCTACTTGTCTCAGGTTAGATAACCTTCTACAATTTAATAGGTCTGTTTTATTTACTGAAAAATACTGGATTATCTTTTCCTTTGTTGAGAGATATATGGCCAAGTTATACAGTATTACCCTAGTTCTAATTGCACGGCCATCATATGTGCTATCTATATCAGTTCTTCGCCTTGGAACATCACGTGAATATAAAAGATCTAGGATGTTTTGCAGTTAACTTGTGCCTACAGGTTTTTCATATGCTTGTCCTGATGCTCATGATATCTAGTGTTACGTTTATGAGCCCTTCGATTGTATCCTGTAAGATGGAATTTATGAACTTAGATAAATTTATGGATTTTATAGGTGTTTTTGGAATGTAACTGATGCAGCTATGCTGTAACTTGTAATTTTTTGGGTACCTTCTTGGTTACTCCTTTAATGAAAACTTTACCTTATCAAAAAAAAAATTGTATCCTGTAAGACGGAAATCTCTCATAACTATCTTCTCAATGATTCAGTTCTAACATATTATGTATAATCTCAGTGTGTGCTTTTTGTTTCATGTCTTTTCCTAGGGTTAAGAAAATTGAATCTAACCTTATTATGCTAAATATTGGATACATTTCTCAATCAACAGCATGGAAATGTAGTTTTCCTAGTGGAAAATCAATTTGACCAGTTGTTTTTTTCTGTGAATTAGATATCAATAACTTAATGAAGCTTCTTTCATTCATATGCTCTTTATGAGGGCATAACCTTCTAATCCTTGCACGTGATCTTGGCCATTATATACAACTTGGGACAACAATTGATGATGCAATTGGCGAGGCATATGACAAAACAGCAAAATGGCTTGGTCTTGATTTGAGGAGGTCCCTATGAAACAACACAAGGATTGCAACTTCTCATATGCTGGTCTGAAGACGTAAGTGAGGTTGGCAATTGAAAACAAATGTATGTGATTCATTAGGAAAAAAAGTTATTGATCAGCTTCCGGAAGTGTTTTTCCTTCTCATTTCATCTTAAAAACTTTACCACCATTGGCACTGCATTTGGTGCTCTTTTCCAATTATAAAATTTGATTTTTCCATTTTCAATGAGGTAAACTATGAATTGTCCAATATATGGACACAAACTGTCGGTGTCTAGGCAGAATCCTTGAAAAGATTAAAGAATCCTCTTTTTGTTTCTTCCTCTTTCTACAATGTCACCTTAGTTTACTCTTCATTCAATTCATGGTCCAGAAAGTACAGTAGCTTGTAGCTTTGTCTTATGATTGTAAGGTGTAATGAGTCACTCAGAAAACAATGTACATCAGTTGGTCCTCATTGTCCTCGTCTTCCTAGCTATTCACATTTCGTAGTTGTATGCAGCAATGCTGAAATCTCTCTTGCTTTAGCTTCTGATGAAGAGAGATAGGCTCGTGCAGATATTGCTGCCTCCTTCCAGGTATATAGCTTTTATTGAAGGTTGATCTTGTCGTAATTTCTCTCTAATTAAGAATTGTTGGTTAACAAATCAATGAGTCTGCTTCCTCTAACTCCTCAATTCTAATCTCATTGCATTTGAAATGAACGCTTCACGCAGCGAGTTGCGGTTCTACATTTGGAGGAAAAGTGTGAACGGGCAATTAATTGGGCTTTGAACATTGAGCCTTCAATAAATCATTTGGTCAGTGTTCCCTGTTTACTGCAATTTCATATGTAATTTCTTTTCTCGTTACTCTAATGTATTAATTGCATGCTCCTATAAGATTAATGTCAACTACGCTAATCGTTCAGTTTACCTTTCACAGGTAGTATCTGGAGGTGTTGCTTCTAATAAGTATGTCAGCATTCGGCTTGATGAGGTTGTGAAAAGGAAAGGCCTGAAACTTGTATACCCCCCTCCAAACCTTTGTACTGACAATGGTTAGACAATTCTCTTTCTTAAAATTGCTCATTTTCATAGAGGGACTTTGGTTCCTTATTTTTAAAGTAAAGGTCTTGTCTCACTGAGTCAAGTAAAATTGACATGAAGCCTGTAAATTGATTGTCGTAAGGAGAACCTTTTTACCTCAAAAGTACACACGGCTTCATATTGCACTCTAATACTTTGGCCTGTTCGTATAAGTGTAATGATTGCTTGGACTGGCATTGAACATTTCCATCTTGGCAGATTTGATCCTCCACCTCCTGCAAATGAACCAAAAGATGCTGTGGTTTGTCTTTTTCGTCCGTTGCCTTTTCCTTTTCCTGCTAAAATCAGCTATAATGTCCTATAATTTTAGTTGATTTGTGTATTACAGCCATAAATCTGAAGGCCCCTCCTCACTTCCTTCTCCTTACCATGTTTAATTTTGACCTTTGGCTCCTTTGGTCAGCTTGATTTGCGCCCAAGGTGGCCTCTTGGTGAGGAATATGCAGAAGGAAAAAGTGAAGCATGCTCGATGAGAACAGCACGGATTCATCCATCACTTACCTCTCTCATTAAGGCATCTGTTAAACAAGAGTCACAATCTGCAATTTAAATAACTCGAGACTTCTCTGCAAGGGGTATCCACAAACATGGAGATATTCTCTCTTAGGATCTTGAGATCTCTATAAAGGTAGCTCACATTGAATCGATATTTGAATACGTAATCATTTTCAAATATAATGTTTGAAGAACCATAATTCAAGAGCCATGACAAGATGTTGAGATAGCTCTCCTCTGAGGAAAAACTTTGTATCATGGGATATTAAAATGTCTCCCCTCAGTATCTTTTGGTGGTAGATATGGTTGTTAGCATTTGCAATTGTGTTAGAAGTCACCATGGCATGAGATTTGTTGTATAAACTTTTGCCAATACTGTATAAGTTATGGTTTTAGGATATGTTTTTAATACAAGACTATGCTGTGAGTTATAGCTAATGATATAACATTAGTTTCTTCAGATAATAGAGAAGCTGTGTATTATGTTTCATTGCATCTGTATTTGGCAATAATGTTCCAACTTGTACTTAGGAATCACAAGTCAGCAAAGTTTAGAAATTCTACTACTGAGAAGTATTACAACAACAACACCAACAAACCCAGTGTAATCTCATAAGTGGGGTCTGGGGAGGGTAATGTCCCGTGAGAATGATTATTTTGGAACAATTACTTGAGCATGTATCGTGTAATCCGATGGAGGTTTTGAGTAAGAATCCTAATTGTGCGTTTTCAAGATTTTGTGAGAAGAAGTACGGGCAGATTATTCATCCTACAATAGAATTGTCGATTTTTAGAAATTTGGACGGGAAAGAAGTCATAGTGGATCCATGGAAGTCGTCAAGTGTGTTTTACGAGTTGTTTGTGAGGATGGCAAGTGCGATATGGTTGCTTCATAAGTTGGCGTGTTCGTTTAATCCTATAGTCGAGATATTCCAAGTCGAGAGAGGGGTTGACTTTTCGATGGTGTACATGGAAGATGTTACAAGGAAAAGTCAATTCCCTTTTAGCAAGACGAGGCCAAAGGTGGGATTTACTGTGGTACCTGGGTTTAATTGGGAGGACAATTATTCAGACACAGGTTTATTTAACTGGCTTAAAATGCATGGAATAGTGTGAACAAAGAGATCTGTACAGTGGTTTGCAAGTTTCTTTGCTTTGTTGTGCTTTCGTTCATCTAACTTACACCAAGAGATTCAGAATGCTCCATTTGACAATTAACTCTCTTTTGTACCAGAATTCAAAGAATTCTTATCAAAGTGATAGAAGCGGCCATTGCCAGGGGATAAGCCAATCTTGTATTGTCTCAGAAGTTGGTGGCCTTGCCTGCTGGGATTGGTATGGATTCTCTTTATTACTGTCACTTGTATGTTTTAAGTGGTCAATAGTTAGTCTAATTTGTGTATTTGCTTGCTTCAAATTTCTGTTTCCGGGAGTTATGTTAGTCCTATGAAAGGTATGTATTCTTTTTATTCTCCTCTTCTTCTTCATTGTCTGTGCAATATTTATTTTAATAGTATATTTTTTTAAAATTCCGCTTCACTTCAATAAAACAAGCGCTTCACTTCTCGTTTCTCGCTTTAAGCGAAAAAGGGCTTGTCGCTTTTCGTCGCTTCACGCTCTTCACAACACTGTTTGAGATAAAGAATTACTATACAGTTGAAGTACTACTTTTTTTCTTCTTGATCATTTCAAATGCCAAAATAGTTGCCTAAGAGAAAGGAAGTTAGCTATCTGATTAAATTCATTTCCAAGTGATGAATTATGTGTATGATGCCTGAGCAAAAGCATGCATTATGTGCATTACAATGTCATCCACTGTGAGGACTCACTTATAAGCACTTAGGGTGTGAGTAATTTCTTCATCTTTATCTAACTGGCTGGAAATGTATAATACTATTGTACATTTGATTGTCCTCCCGTGCAGTGGCGGAACTAAGTAGAGGGAAGGGGGTTCAACTGAATGGTTGATACCCCTTCGTCGAAAAATTATACTACACAAACAGGGTAAAAATTAATCGAGCATGCTTATGTAATGCGGTTGAGTCTTTGAGTATGAATCCTACAAGGAAAGTCAATTCCTTTTGAGCAAGATAAGGCCAAAGGTTGGATTTAATATTATACCTGTGTTTAAGATTGGGAGAAGAATTATTCAGACTCAGGTTTATGTGTGGCTTTGAAAGCAGAGAGTTTTGTAACAAAGAGAGTATAGTGGTGTGCAAGTCTTGTCCTTGATTCCTCCAACTTAAACTGAGATATTCAATGGTCTCCATTTGTCAACAGACTCCTTCTTCGTACTATAATTCAGACAGTTCATCTCAAATTAGCCTAGCTTTGTGTATTTTGCTTGCTTAGATCTTCTGTTGCCAGGGCTTCTAGTAAGTCCTTTGAAATGTTTGTAAACGACGAGGTTTCATTATTGTTTTCTTTCTAAAGGGATGGATACCCTTATGGTCCGGCCCTTCTTCGGACCCCACACATAGCGGGAGCTTAGTGCATCGAGCTGCCCTTTTTTTAAAGGGATAAATGCTGCTACTGAGGCCCAGTCGCCTGCGATCCTTGCCGCCTAGGATTGGTATGGATGCTTCTTGTTGTTGTACTAGCAATTGGTTACTACATTCAACAACAACAATAACAAACCCAGTGTAATCTCACAAGTGAGGTCTGGAGAAGGTAGTGTGTACGTAGATCTACTATATGTGAAACATGGTGTTGAAGTTTGGCAAAATGCCAAAGTCCCACATCGGTGGGTTATTGTTTTGGTTTGGGATTTTTCCCTATAAAAGGAGGCCTAATGTTTAGGATTTAAATACACCTCTCACTTGCCTTCTTATCTTCTTAAGGCATTTGTATCTTCTCTCTTTAGTATTATTTCACTTGTATTTTTGGAGTGAAATAAAATATTGATTGTGTCCGAGAAGTAGACAAAATTAGCCGAACCTCGTAAATTCTGGTGTTCCTTTTATTATTGCTTTATTGTCTTATTTATTATTTGGTGGC